>JAODTR010000006.1:2382583-2425114 GCA_025399935.1 Amblyopsis rosae | reverse complement strand
GTGCCTGGTGCCTGGTTTATTATGCCTGGTGTTTGGTTCCTGGTGTCTCATGTCTAGTTCCTGGTTCCTGGTTCCTGGTGCCTGTTTATTATGCCTGGTGTTTGGTTCCTGGCGTCTGGTGTCTGGTGTCTGGTGTCTGGTGTCTGGTGTCTAGTTCCTGTTTCCTGGTTCCTGGTTCCTGGTGTCTGGTTCCTGGTTCCTGGTGTCTGGTGTCTGGTGTCTGGTGTCTGGTGTCTGGTGTCTGGTGTCTGGTTCCTGGTTCCTGGTTCCTGGTTTTCTGGTGTCTAGTTCCAGGTTCCTGGTTCCTGGTTCCTGGTGCCTGGTTTATTATGCCTGGTGTTTGGTTCCTGGTGTCTGATGTCTAGTTCCTGGTTCCTGGTGTCTAGTTCCTGGTGTCTAGTTCCTGGTTCCTGGTGCCTGGTTCCTGGTGCCTGGATTCTTATGCCTGGTGCCTGGTGCCTGGTGTCGCCGTTCCATGATGGATTCCAGTGATCCACTGCTTTGGGGCACATGGAACGATGCAGTCACCTTTAAGCTGTAGCTGTGCAATCTGTCTCTGTCAGTCTCCCACCCCCCCATTTCACCCTCCCCCACATATATGCAACACGGGCCAGACAGTGAACAAGAGGGAGCGGTGGGGGTGGGTTGAGGAAGAGAAATGGCTTGGATAGGGCTGGGGAGATCAAATATACCAGATGGAGATAAAAGTGAAGTATCGGGATGGGAACGCGCGCTCCCTTTATCTAGTACAACGGAACGACAAATCCTCACAGTGTTCGCCAATGTGTTATTTTGAGACCTCGCTAGCGAGGAGCCCTGCCCAATCACGAGGCGAGACACGAACCCTCCGTGGTAAAAGCATTAGGGGCCAATCAAGTCATGCCAGTCATCACACCATTAGCCAGAGTACAGTATATCTGACAATTAAAAGATGATTCCACATTGAAGAGAAAATGATGGGGCTTGATTTAATGCACAGTATATCATGATTTGGAGCCATGGAAACAAAATAATAATGATAATAATAAGAACAACAACATAAAAATAGCAGAAATTACACACACGATCTTCATCTGCAAACTATTTTGTTATTTTTGTTAAATGAATGCTTGTGCATAAACATAGTGGATCACGGGTGTCAAAGCTGGTGGTTGTGGTTGTGTGGTAGCGCTCATTTGAACTGTGGGGTGGTTGTAGGGCAGCATGCAGGCACCTAGTGTATAATTGACAGAGACAGATAGCAGTCAGTGGTGATTAGTTCTGGCTGGTAAGCAGTCCGTCAATGGCGGCACTGACGGAAACAGAATTGCAGAGGCAGCGGTAGAAGGAATCTGGTGAAGCTCTTTTATCCGGCATGGGGAGAAAGGAGTCTGTACTGTACGTAACACGCAGCCACGCTTCATTCCAATTCAGCTGCAGATCCTCAATGAACAGCAGCTGATTAGATAGATAACAGAGAGTGGACTTTGTGATAGTGTGGCCCCAACCTAAACCCTACCTGAGCCTTAATACTTTATTGTACACTATAAGCTTAACGACCCCATTGTAGTAACTGTCAAACATTAGAAATCAAACCATGCCATTAATCTGACATATAGTTATTATCAGAACCCAAAGGAGCAAAGGACCAATACTGATGTTGTGATATATCACTGACAAGAGCATTCGTAGCACACTATACTGTTCTGCATTGCACAAGGCAGTGTGGATAAATAAAGGGATATCTTTGTCCTGGTGCACCTTGTTGACTATATATTAAGATTAAAGAATATAGTTTATGCATTCTCAGTCTTCACAACCGTATATATTTGCATAGACCTAGTGTGCCTCTCTTTACAAATATCTGAAATAATACCTACTTAACATGCCCGGATGCATAAGCAAATAAAATAAAGAGTCTTCCATACACGCCGATTCCTCCCTGATCCCTATAAGCTTGCTTCAAACAGGATTGTTCTGCACAAATCTACATATTGGCTTTATAAACTGTGACTCCACAATATGACCCCAAGCTGTGTTAGCCAGGGAATTTAACATAAACCATATTACCTGTGTGTGACTGTCAGTGAAAAAAGTTATCACAATGACCACGTTTATTCACTATTCTTTTTGGACCGTAAAGAGTATAGTGTAGTTATAAATGCCAATGAAAACACCATAACGTAGCAGCTATGCAGAATTTCAGGCCCAGACTACACCTCAACTGAACTAAAGCATGTCCAGCGTTAATTTCCGGATGCCCCATGCTATGACATTGGAGGGGTTGCTGATGAATAAAGATTCAATTAAAGTCAATCTCTCAGTATAAGGCTGGACTGGGAAACAATTCCAGAGGCAGCGGTGTGCAGGGAGCTGACAGAATGCCTCTCCTGTGCAGGTACATGATCTAAATACTAATCAAACATAATTTACAGCTGCTTTATTTAAGCTCCCTGAGGAGACTGTCCCAGCCTGCCTCCTCGCCATAGTAACCAGGGATTCATTTCAGAGGTGTCATGCTGCATTATCATCTCAGCCCCTCATCCTCTCCGCTCCGCATCTGTCTGCCTGCCTGCATGTCTGCCTGTCTGTCTGTCTGTCTGCCGATCCCTCTGCCTCCCTGCCTGTCTGTCTGTCTGCCTGTCTGCCTGACTTTCTTTCTGCATGTGTGCCGGTCTGTCTGCCTGTCTGCCTGCATTTGTGCCGGTCTGTCTGCCTGTCTGTCTGTCTGACTGCCTGTCTGTCTGTCTGACTGTCTGTCTCTCTCTGTCTTTTGTCCCTACTCTGTTTATACTCCTCAATATCAGACTTGACCAGCACCCTGACATATGACACATGCACACACATGCAAACACACACACACACATATAAAGACAGACAGGCACATGTACAAGACAATCAGTTTACTAACAAATAGTGAAAACAATAATTTCAGTGGCAAAAGACAAGCTGCTCTTTGATGGAAAACCGCAGAGACCTACTATAAGTAAATTGATGTGTATGAATGTGACATTTTAAATAGTGCATGGTTCATTATTAGCCGTTTGGATGCTCAAAAGAAAAAAAAAACACAATATGACCATAATCAACATTACAATGCTGATTATTTGATCAAAGTTACTTAATCCAACAGAATACAATGAATGCTATTCATTCCAAATTCACAATATATTGTCTCAATACAGTATATCACTGCATTTGTTGACTAGAGAATCATTTGGCATGGGTCAGCAAAACTGGGAAAGTAGTGAAATGCTCCCTCTCTTCCTCTGGAATGAGCCTTGAGTAAATAGTATCTAGAAAAAATGATGAGCGTTTCAATGCTCTACCACAAGCATCAGCACACAACATTAAACAAAACTATTAAGTCTACTGCACAGCGATGGGAAATATACAACATATTTTATCCTGTGGTTTCCCCTGTGTGTTTATTCAGCACTGTTACATCTACTGCCATATTTGAGTTTACATGGTCACAAAACAAAGAAACACTCCCCACCCTCAGCCATTATAAGAGTATGTGACCTCATACAATGACCTCATTATGAGTCACTGCACAAAACTTTTTTGAAATGGTGTGAACAAAATCACTGCATGAATGTGAAAGGAATCTCGCAGGAATGTAGAATTTACTCACAATAGTACTGTAGCGATGAAAACAAAAGAATAAACAGTGAAAACCAAGCAGATACAGAGCGGATAGCTCCTCCTTTTTACAGGACAAAGTGATGCGTGAAGATGATAAAAAAGCTATGAGGTGTGTCGCTTCATTTGCTTCTGTGTGTCATGCAAATGAAGGCGGGCAAGGAAAGATGATTCCCTCCGGTTTTTCAAGCTGTGCCAGCGGTGGGTCTGGGGCTGGAGAGAGTGGCTAATTCAGACAGTCATATGTTTACATGGGTGCCAGTGATTTTGGGCATTATGGAAGCCTGGGCCCAATAGCATATCCTAGAGTGCAGCTTGGCGTCTAGCCACAGCAGGCATAGTCAGAGGAGCGTGGAGATTTCACTCTTTGTTTTGTATAAAATGGCTTCCTGAGGTTCCAATTTGTAGTCACTGTGTTGGTAACAAATGTGGCCTGAGACGTCTGCGGTCTCCTGCTTCATCAGCCATGACATGTACACAAATTGGAGGATGTCCTGGAAAGCGACCCAGGAATGTAGAATACAGATACAGAAGGAGACATTTCTGATTTGCACAACATTGGCGATAGCATGATGCATAATAAACTGATTGTTTGCTGTCAGACTATGAGTTTACATTATTATCAGGATTCATTTTATGGAGTTGTGAATGTTTCGTCAGTGCCAGCCACAATGCACTATGGACTATTGAGGCTTTTGAGAGAAACGAAACAGAGAAATCGTGGATCTCGCCATTGTTTATCAAGTCACTCTTAATCTTCTAATGGTCTTTTTCAGAAAATGTTTAAAATGTCTACCTTGCCCACATCAATTCCATATGACTATTCCAGAATTATGTATTGATGTATTCAATAGAATTTTGTGACCAATATGCAAATACAAGACACATAACAACATAAAACAACATAAATGCATGTGTACAGCATAATTGCCCTTTAATGCAAAAATGTCAAATAGTTTAGTTAAACTATAATTTTTTACAGTGCATCTACATTGTAAAGCAAGTGGATGAAGCCACATGGGCATATGTCAGTGTGAAGTCACAGGTGAGGATGACAACATAGTGTAATTCGCCACGCACCACAGCATGAGGTGAGGTGAGGCTATTTTGACTTGGCCAGGTTCCATTAGTGAGCTGCCTGCACACAGCAATAAGCTGCCATATTAAACAATCTTACAGAATGGTGCTCTAAGGAGACAACAGCTTGTGGTATTGGTGATTATAAGACTAAAGCTAAAACTAAAGCTAAAACAGAAAGAACCTTATTTCGTTTATTCCCACATTCGAGGAAGCAATAGAAAAGGGCCATTTTTATCTCTTCTTATATCTATTATTTAGATGCAATGTGAGTTTTTCACTACATTGCTGTATCGTGAGATGCCTTTATGTTTTGAATAAATAACTTTACAACCCATTTCAATTTTGTATGATATCCAGATCGACAGGGGAACACATTCATATTGTGTACAGAAAAAAACTAATTTTCAAACACATTTGTAAGAAAAACAAATTTGTGGAGACCTATACTCTGATTCTACAAATCATACTGTAAACTTAATATCAGTGAATGGGCCATTACATTAAACTATCTCTTCTAATGTCCCACCGACCCACGGTAAGCCTGCGCCCGGGGGCTCCCGACACGGAGAGGGAGGTCTAATGGTCTACTGTATTAGTGGGTTAATTGCCATGTCCTGGTCTCCGTTGGATTGTGAGCCGGGATCTGTTTTAGTTTAATTGTGAACCATCTCGTTCCATAACCCCCTCTAAGCAGCCAGCCGCTGCTGCATAGAGGGAGGTTTGCGTGTCAGAGGTGTCTTTCATGATGCGTGGAGTTAGCCAGCAAACCCTAAAGGGACTCTGTATAGGTAGGACACTGCCACCTGCTGGTCGTTGAAGTTGAAACACACAAAGTGCTCTTAGATAATTGGCTAATTAGACCTTCTATGGAATCCCATGGAGTCCATAGACCTTGTTTTATTGGCATTCACCTGAATGTGTTGAAAATGGAGAACTGTGATCCTGCATGGTTAGAAACTAATCACATGTACTGTATGTATATATACTTCAGTCAACATAGTATTTATAAGCTTCACCTCATGTACTTAACATGTTTATTAATTTATCAACTACATTTGCTGGAAGTACATATATAATTTATATATACAGTATATTTAGCAAATCATAAGTACTTGTTGTGATAAATTATAATTTATCACAATGTATGTATTTTTTCTTAATTTTGTACCTCCTTGATGCTCTTTATCAAAATCAGTTTTGTTTGCTTGCTTTATTTGTAGTATAGTCCATAGATTTTGGAATTATTTTCCCATCATGTTTCTTTATAATGGAAAGAAAATGAACCTGCAATCACATTTCATCTCCTCCAGATAGCGCTTAAGATAACCATAGTGTTTTTGTTTGTTTGGAAATTACATAAATTGCAGATCTAACAATTATTTTCTATTGTGTTTATCACCAAAACGCCAAAATGGCTTTGTATGTGATATATTTAAAATGTCTTCCTTTTGTCTGTATTTATTGATCTTGTCAAATCCCTACAAAATGGCTCAAAGGTGTCCCTTCATGGTTTGCGGCCACTGCCATATGGGCCGCTCTGTCTGTGATTAACATGTGAAACGGGGAGGACCGGCTGACACCACTCTGCAACCCTTGAGCACACCGTCAGCACCGCTCGCCAGTCTGCATCCACTGAGTGCACAGGGAATTTACATTTTAATGGCTGGAGCGGCTTGGTGCCTCCGCATCAGAGTGCAAGCTCAGCCAAAAGCACGGCTGACTGCTCAGCCAGTGTTCAGTGACCCCGGAGACAGAGCGGCTCCCATATAAATGCCTACTGCGTTTATAATGACCTACCAATGGCAATGCATGGTACGCATTATAGCCCTATTTCATCTGTATGCCTATTTTGTCTACAGTCAGAAGTTTTACTAAATGTCATTTGCAAGGAACAAGGACCTTTAATAAATAATGTAATCTAAATTAACATGTTCGATTGAAGCTAAAGGATATACATTATGTCCAAATACCCCAATTTACAATGACTAATGGTCATTTAAAAAACCTTTTTGGTATAAAAGCAAACCATATTCAAAGCTTAAGTGTGATATAAAAACATATATTCTAAAAAACATCAAATGTGGTTACACAAAATCACAACAAAGGAACACCGTATAATATAAACACTATAGCTTTACAGATGCCATAAATGTAGGCTAATACAAACTACTCACGCAAAATTCACTTTACATCAATGCGATGCATCATTCCATTCTAAGGTGATGACATTGCCCCCTGGA
Source organism: Amblyopsis rosae (assembly GCA_025399935.1). Taxonomy (NCBI): domain Eukaryota; kingdom Metazoa; phylum Chordata; class Actinopteri; order Percopsiformes; family Amblyopsidae; genus Amblyopsis; species Amblyopsis rosae. The sequence continues at coordinate 2,418,170 of JAODTR010000006.1, read as the reverse complement.
GGTACATATCAATACTTTTCCTATATTAACTTCAAATCCAGCCTGTAGCCTAACTAATCTGTGTTCCACAAGAGTTTCATCATTACGGTTTATTAAGAGTATACGGGCAGGTATATTCTTTAGGTCATGCATTGCGTTGCAGCCCACTATATAAGCATATATATAATTAATACGTCACTAAAACATTATTTTACTTCTGGGGGAAAACTGCCAGCCGAGTTATATCTTCATGCTAGTCTGTAGTCGAATCAGTCAACGTTCTATTCTTTATGGTTGAAACGTTTAATAAACGTTAAAAAATAAAAAATAATATTGATTACTGTTCTTACCTTAAGTAAGTTGCTATGTGACATAAGGATAGTTCATAGTTTATCTTCATGGTCACACAGCACACGATTATGTGCATGGGGTCAACTGCAATTAAGACAGTGTGTTTGCCATGTTTGATGCGATTGGAGCAAAACTGTAACATCTGTTAAGACTGCATCCAGCAGCATGGTACACAAGCTGCTCACCTTGGTTAGTTTTGTTGCCTGTTTCACTGTAAAACAACAACAGGCAATACGTTTCATTGTGAAGATAATAATCACGCACTGGTATGAAGTGGTGTCTGCAGTATACTGACGGTGCTGCAGCACCCCCTAGTGTTAACTGTCCTGTTTATGTGACGTGACACTGGTATTATAGTTATTCATTAACACATGATGAATAACACGTCTGTAGTAAGAACTAACCCTTTCAGGTTGTCTTCTCTGGTCAGGGATGAGTTCAAAGTTCAGTTAACCTGTGTGTGCCCGAATAATGTGTTATTAGGTGACATTTTCTTTTTAGGAATAATATGAATGTCTGCTTTGTGTTGTGCAACAATCTGTAACCCATAAATCCAAGATTCAAACTAATTCATTGAGTATAATGAGATCCACACTGACAATGTGTGTTATTGTGAGTTACACTCTGAATTGAATTTAACTGTCAGTGTGCATGGAATAATAAACCATATCTTGTGATGAAGCTACTGCAACAATTTGCCTGACATGTCTTAGTCATGAAGCAGTCATAATGGACAGGTAATTTATTTACAAAGAGAAAACAGACACCGGACCAGACCGGATGGGTTATGGTGGCCAATAAAGTATTTTTGGCCTTGAGAGACCTCTGGTAGACTACTTTCTACACCATTCTTTTCAGTCTAGTACTACCGGTGCTACAGACCTCAGGCATCCAAAAGTACAGAAAACATACAAACAGCTCAGGTCCTCAGCGTTTTACTTTATAAAAATAACACCATGGAGACCCATAGGTTTGCAGATCTGATTGTGGATAGGACATATTTACAAATTAGCCGACAAAAAGGAGAATAATAAGGACAACATGTAGCAAACAAAAAAGCAAGGAAGGATTAGTAGAGCAGAGTACCAAAAGGCAAATATTAAGAAATTCCTGCTTTAAGGTCTCTAAAAGGACACATAACCTTGTAAAAAAAAAAGAAAAAAGTTTTTTAAGGTGAATGAGTATTGGTAAATGAGTAATTGAGTAATAATTGGGCATCTTACTTGCAAGTATTCCTCATATAAAAACACAAAACATAATAACATTTTGCATTTTGAAAGAACTTCATAGTTCACTCTCTGGTAACGTATGCACATGAAGATATTTCAAGGCTTAATACAGTGAATGTTCTTCTGGTGTTTTGAAAATGAAAAGCGGATAAACTGCTATTAACAATGGGCACGTTTAAAATCTGAGAGGACGAGTAGCCTGTATAGTAACGCATATAAGCTACGGAATATGAAAGAATGATATTTATAGATAAATGGACACTTAACCTTAGGGGGTACCACATATGTCTATGGGTCATGTTGGTCCAAAATATGCAAATTAACTAAAAGCTTACATAATACCAATTGTATTATAGTAGATTTACTTACATTTTTTAATCAAAGTAGAAAATGGTCCATGAGGAATTGTTTCAATTTTAGTTGAATTCGTAACTATTTCACACCTAATGCACATTCATTGTTGAATATACTTGTATTGTACTGTAATCAATACATCAGTAACTGATGATACCCCCTGAAGCTATGTGTTCCTGTAGGTTTTGTATTCTAGACATGTTGTTCATTTACAAGAACAATCAAGGCAGTTTAGATGTTCTCACGCCTTCACAACAACATTAGACAACAGCAGCACAAGGCTATATACTTTACTGTCCATTTTATGCAGAGCAAGAGTTAGATATAGATAGATAGATAGAGAGAGAGAGAGAGAGAGAGAGAGAGAGAGAGAGAGAGATGCAGATAATGCGTGGCAAGAAGAGACACTGCTTTAAGAACCAATATAAAGTGTCCCCATGTACACCAAAAGCAAACCAAACAACATTTAAATGTGCTTTATACACAAAAAGTGATTTAAAACACCTCTGTTTCTCTCAAACAGCCATGAGTCATTTGAGTGTTTACGATAACGGTTGAAATAGCCCACATGTGCGAGATCTTCTACTTGGCAAGATTCTACATCACTTTGATTAAAAATGTGTGATACTGTCCCTTTTTAATTACCGTCAATCCTTTATTTATAGCCCCCCCTCCCATGCATGAGCACTGAGCAGCACTGCAGATTTACATTGTCACTGTTTGAGAACAACATTTATATAATCAGAGCACACATTTTGCATTTAGTCTTTTTTGGTAGCCTGAACAAACCCCATAGAGTACAGAAGTACATTCATAGGCTAATACTATGTCAACTGTCCACATTGGGAGGTTGACAGCTTAATCCCTGTGCAGTAACACAAGGGATTCTCATCATCATTCTCATCGTTATAGGCCTCTTCAAGACAAGTACTACATTTTTGTGTGGAATATATTAAGAAATGAATCATCCTTTTGGAGCCATTAAAAAAGCATGAAGTTAGATCAGAAGGAATCATGTCTTTACATTTAAACTCTGACGGTGTCAAAGCACTGTTTGTTGTTATTTGGTGTAAGTACATAGCGCTGTGCTTCATGACGCGTTGCCCGTCTGCAGTTCTAAAAACTACCCAGCAGTGTCTCAGTATTCACAGTTATCTTGAAATACCAGAAATATATATGTGCCTAGTATTAATTTGAATGTTGGCAGACGCACGATTCATGTCAAAACACTTAAAGAAATAAGGTAAGGACACTGAAGAATAAAATCAGATATTCAGAATAGCAGGACTGCTTGCAAAATAACTGATGCGTTTGAAAAGTGCTCATTGACTCTGTAGTGAAAGCAGAGCAGTTGGATGATTGGCAGGCCAAGAGAGGTAGTCAATATGGCTGCAGGGGCAGTTGACGGTGAAGATGTTTTCTTTATGGTCCATGTTCAGCATCAGAAGACCTCACCTCATAACTCTTCTGCAGTACAGCCAAGTGGGACAGACAAATATAGATGTTAGTATCTACAGTGACGTTGCCAGTTCTGACGGAGGAGGAAAATGGGTGCATGAGAATATTGACCATGCACACAACAGACCCATACAAGGAATTGGTGAATTGGAAAGGATGTACAGTTCATACTAAAGCCTTGTTTGAGAAAGTTATGCCTTGTGAAACCACTGTCATTTTAGAGTATTGCCTTGTTTACATTACACAATACGGTATATCAAATATTTGTTTCAGAAAACAAATTCCACAAGATTAAACAACAATAAGCTATATTTAATATGCATTCTACAAAACACTGACATTTTAGGCCTGTAGAGACAATTCACTCATTCGTTTTACATTCCCTTTCCCGAGCAACAAGAAAGGGAAGTTTGCTGAAGCTGCTGCCCCCGCGACCCGACTCCGGATAAGCGGATGAAGATGGATGGATGGATGGTTTTACATTCCTTTCTGTGTCAAGCACAGGCACAGTTATTAAGAATAAAAGTAATGGAATAGTTAAAAAACAATGAATAACACAGTAGATGTGCTATTTGGTTGCAATGAAATGAATGATTTCTACTGTACATTAAACACACAACAACTTAAAACAACAGGGTTATAATGTATGGGAGGGCAAAACCTATAAACCATTGTTTATAGATATACAAGTCCATGTGCTCCTCTTGTTGCAATGGAGCAGGGTGTATAGTGCCCTCTGATGGTGAGACGTGAGATGGCAGGCGGGTTGAAGGAGATGAAGATGAATCAGGACAACACGCTAGTATTGTGGGAATCCACATCCTGCAGGTTCATGACATCTGTACTTACGCCACTCTCATATATGGGGTTGTCAAAGGCGGACTCTTCTGTCATGCTATTGTACGGCGGCAGAGATGAAGGCATTCTGATAGATTTCCCTTGGAATCTGAGAGTGGGAGAACATGGACAATTTGTCTAAAGGCTTAATTGATATTAAGATAATGTATTGAGTTAAATTATTCCCCCGGTGCTTACTTTGCAAAGTAAACATAAATCCCGAGGACCACTGCCATGACGGCAGTTGTTGGAATAAACACAGCAAGCGCAACATTGGTTCCGTCCATGTCATAGTCTGAATTAACCACTGGAAGACAATCAGCCAAACAGCTGTTATTGACATCAAATATACAGTACATCAGGGGTCAGCTGCATCATGTTTACTCTTAAGTAGTGGAAAGCATTTAAACAAAACATACCATCTAGCCTGCGTTCATTCACGTACTGCACTGAGGACGCTAATAAGAAAAGAAAAATGCAGTGAGCTGATAGTAGCCGACTATACAGTATAATACAGTATATTTCAGTTACCATAAACAGAGAAGACGTGAAATACTAATTAAATGTTCATTTGGGTTGTGCAGTATATGACAGAAGTGAAAGGAGATTATATATATATATCTATATATATATATATATATATATATATATACTTGCCTGTAAGAGCTTATACTTTATAAAATAAAAACCCAATATGAATCATTTTAAACCCATACAGATGTTTTGTGTCTGACCAATCCTCTTCTCTCAATAATCAGACCCAAAACATGGGTAAAAAAGGCCTTGATTGACACCTCCCAAACTCATGTATGTCAGTTTTGTCAAAATGAACCATATTTCTTCTGACACTTTGAAGTTGTGCTTTCTTTAGCTTCAATTCTGATTGAAAACTGTTGCATCATGCTGTTATCTGTGTATTGCTGTGTTTATATACATAATGTGTAGAAGTATAAATGACCTACCTTTACAGCCAGGGGGCGTACTATTCCACTGTGAGGGGTGTCCTGGTACACAATGGATGGTGGGCTCCCCCTGCAGTTCATAGCCTGCATGGCAGGAGAAGGTTAGGGATTCCCCAGCCTGGTAGAAGGCCTTTTCAGAGCTCTGCATGCTGGTAGAGGGAGCACCTGGGTTTCTGCACGGCTCATACTTCTCAGCTGTCAGCAGAGAGGAAACACACTTTTTAAAAATGTAGTTCTAACACACGCACATGCTCGAACAACCACGTGCAAGAGCTGAAAGCTTGTTCTTAGCATTTAAACAGTAAGCAAATTAGGCGAGGACAAAGCACACAAGGATATCTCGCTACTAAACACAAATAAAACATGATAATTTTAATTTACTGTTACTTATTGCTTTTATTTGACTAACTTACGGACACATTTGGGCAGCCTCTCGCTCCACTTGGGCATGGCTGAGTCTCTGTTGTAGCAGGTGAGCTGGACACTGCCAGTCAAAATGTAGCCCTTATTGCAGATATATTGCACTGTCGAGCCAACTGAGAAGCGGTGGCCTGTGATAACCTTACGACTGTGTTCCACGTTCCCTGGGTCTTGACACGTCATAACTAATCAAACACAGACACAATTAAAATAGGTTTCTGCACCTGGGACCACTAATAATAAGGTAACACCACACACTAAGTTTAGAGTTCACATATGCTGTGAGATTTGATTATGTGCCCTGATATAAAAATTTCATTTTGACTACATTTGGGCTTTTGTTATACAGTACTTTTTGTTAACTGCATTTTAACAGCATTGAATACATCAACATTATAACAGGCATAACAGCACACATTGTTTTCAGTAATTCAACCAGCAAAGATAATAAGATAATAAGAAAATGTATGTTTAATTATAAATTGAATTGTAATTAGTTGCTCCAAGCCCTGATGTAACTAACAACATTAGACCCGTTGGGTTCGCATTAACGTTTGCCTCATGTTACTACGGAAACAGACACTGCTTTCTGTCTTGTCACCATTGACAAAGAAATGCCTCTGATGAGTTAACAGAAATTAATTAAACGCTTCGCCGAACATAAAAACAAAATGACGACTTTCAAAAACAAACAGAGCACAGCAGCATCTTTGTAACCAGAGCTCATGCACCTTCTTCGCATCTTGGTACGTCCCCGCTCCAGGTGAGGTCCCACTGGCACATGAGGATCTCGGACCCTACCAACTCATACCCAGGGTAGCACTGGTAGGTGATCACTGTGCCGTGGATAAGGTCAGGGTGCGACGTGCTCTTCCAGCCATTGGTGATCTCTGGCAGCTCGGAGCATGTGTCGTTTCTTGCCACCTCTGTGCATAGCAGTGGTCAGGGGAAGAAGAAGAATAATAAGACGAAGAATGGCAAATATAGAATGACCAGAAGCCAAATGGAAGTAAATAAATTACGTCAACAAGATGGATGAGGGTTTAGGGAGTTTGGAAGGTTACATAGTCATTAAAATTTGTGCTTGGGGAACCTGACATTTTGGCTGCACTGAAAACCCAGGAAAGTTCAGCAACTTAAATGTTTTGTTGAAATCGATTACCTTAATAAGATTCATTTAGCCAATGTAATTACTTTCTGTTGTACTTCAAAATTGCATGTTATTTAAACACTTTTTGTACAACGGTACTAGGAACACAATTAAATGGGTTCATTAGATTGAGAAAATTGAGGTCTGCAATGCTTTTAAGTTACGGAGCTTTTTCTAAGTTTAAAGTATTTCTATACAGATAGAAAACTTAACATGGACAATTTAACGGAAGAAAGCCCTATTGGTTCAACACAGCTCACCAAAGAAGTGGACCACAAAGCCATTGTTGTAGCCATAAATGTTAGTGGCAGGGTCGGACTGAAACTGGATGGTGACATCAGCCATGGAAGTGTAGAGCTTGAAGTGGGGCTTTGTTCCACTGTATTGGCCCAGGATGTTGGCTGTGAGGTCATCGCCATCGTAGAAGGTCAAAAGGTCATTCTTACCCACATTGAGACTAAACAAGACAAAAGACAACTGAAGCTAAATAAAATGATGTTGATGGTTACAAATGTTCTATGCAAATACTGTATAAACAATAAAACAATGAATAACTTATACACAGAACTATTGTTGTTTAATATGATTAATGATGACATACAATGCTGCAGCACTTGGCAACTTTAAATTATGTTTACATTGGATGGATCTGATGTGAACAAACACTAAATAATTCAGACAGAAATTCCCCTCATTCTCACATTCCTCGCATGAAAATGTAAAAAACGGTATGTTTGAAAATCTGGGAGATGATATGGAACACAAGCGTCATTATACTTTTTGGAATAACAGTAATCCACTGTTGGAAAGGGTAGAAATAATGAGATTTCTCAAACTCTTCAAACTGACCTTTGGTGTATGTAAATCCCTATAAAAAACAACCTCAATAAGCAACTAGGAAAATGGCAAAACAATGTACTGCGCTGTAACGTACTTGAAAAGGAAAGGGCATAAAATATGTAAATAAACACAATATAATGAAAGAAAACAACTATTCTATTGTACCTTGCATGTAAACCCGAATCGAAGGCAGCACACTAGACTAAGCCACAGTTTGATGGAGGTTCTGCTGTCAATGATTAATGTAGGAATGCATTAACCTTTCCATGGAGAGTTTCATAAGCCCTTGCCTTCTTGACAAAGCAAGGTCAAAGCTTGACATTTGTTCAGAGGCAGAGGGGAAGAGGCGGGTAAAAAATAATAATCCATGGATGTTGGAGTTCCCTGCTGGTTATTTCAGCACAGGGAAGCGTTGCGCTTGTTCTTTCGGGGCGCCTTAAGGCAGGTGTCAGGGCTGTGTGGGTCTGTGACTTGCCTTGTGTAAATATTCACAGGCTTTGTTGGGGGAACACTTAAGAGTGATAAAAGACAGGAGCTCTATTCTCCAAGCAGACAGAGGCAGCGGCAATTCTCTCGCAGCGATCAATCACCTGTCGCCCGCTTCGGCTACCAGCCCATTCACTCTGCATATAGTTACATGAACGAGTGCACATTGCAATTCTTGGCTACTCAGAGAACTGATTTTTAAATAGGCATTAGCCAACCCCCACCCCTCTCCCAGTCTGTCTTCATTCCATTAAAGAGATTCAAAGCCGTACTATTTTTGCTTTACCATGGGTAAAAAAATACTATTTGTAATCTGTCCTTTTTGCCGTTTGCGTTCACACCCTGCTCTCAGACGAGGCCTGTCATTTGAAAAACCTTTCTCCCTGTGTTGTGTCTGTCTTCTCTAGAGCTGCTGGTAAAGCTGTTTCTTGGCTTTTCTCAATCTCTCTATCCTGAGAGTGACAACTTGACAGTCGTCTACAAAACCCAACACATTGGAACACATCTTTCATCAGCGTCGATTCTCTTTGCCTCTGCATCATTACACTATCCAGTATCCATCCACTGAGCTGTTTGAGAAATGAAACAGTACATTACAGTATCTAGTCTAGAGAATGTATTTGACTTTAACACTAAACATTTTCATGGAGTTTGGGGCTCTATGCAATCTATAAAAAAAGAAACATGTAGAAACATGGGTTTAACTATGGGTTTCCCTTCTTCAGAACACAAATGAGAGATGCGTGATATGCTGGCTATGAAGACAACAGGTTTATGTGACAACACCGAAGGTCTGGCATGACTGTAGATAAGTACAGTGATTACGCCTGTGCTTCGAGTATTCTCTAAGGAACACAAAAGATATTCTGAGATCACTGCGTGTTTAAACAACGGCGCGTGTTTGCAGAAATTCATTTTTTCCCTGTCTACTTCTGCGCGTGACAATGTGGCCACCGCTCACATTAAGTTGCATACCCACCACTCCTCCATCCTCCACTTACATGAGATGCCACACACAAATGTGCTGTATATGCATGTACGCTCTGCCCCAAAACACTGCCTACTCCTGCAGCAGCTTGAGTATAATCATATCCACCCTACAGCCAAAGTCTTCTGCAATCAAACATGGTGGGACGCCTGTGAATTGTCAGTCAGTGTTCTAGTGAAGATCATGAATATCTCTCCTCTATCCTTTCTTATTCTCTCAAGCCCCACCACCTGCTGTTACACATTTGCTTGCGATGCGATTGATTTCCCTCACCCGCTTTAAGCACCTAAAGCAGCTGTGACCATCCCCTAACCCTCACCCTTATCCTTACCCCCATCACCACTATCTTAATCTCAGCAGATGTAGTCATAAAATCCACCTGCTTATATTTCTTAACCTATTCCCTTCTTGCTCCACTGGTCCATTCCTGCAAACCTCTGCAACCCCCCCCCCCCCCCCTCTATCTCTCTATCGCCATCTCTCTCTCTCTATCTCCATCTCTCTCTCCCTCTCTCTCTCTCTCTCTCTCTCTCTCTCTCTCTCTATGTGGCAACTGTGGCATCTTCACATACAGTATGAGGAATAAAATGACTCCTCACGGGGGCCAATTGTGCAGTTAAAGATAAAGGATCCCCAGAATCCCACATCTCTGTGCCAGCTCACAGTTTGTTTGAAACAAGTGGAACTGTGAGGGGTAGAGAAGAGTGTGAGCCTAGGAGCATTGGAGGAGGAGGAATGACTTTCATGTGTACGTTCAACCAACTGTGTGTAATGTTGATGGTTGCACATTTAACACTGAAACAGAAAGTCATTGTATGATTATTCACCTTCTGGAAACTGCAGTTTGTGGTAAATGCAACAAACAAGATGGGGTGTATATATTGCGGTGCCGGTTACAATAATGTTGAACTACTGTATTGTATATCCACCTTTATTTTCATGGTTCTCATTATTCAAGTCCCAGATTAAATATTTACTGTATACATATCTAAAATTTGACGAAATGAGGCTCTATCCTGCTGGTTTCAAATTATATTTAAAATTTATGAAACATTAAATGACTACTAATGCTGTTGAGTTCTTAATTTATTTTAAATTTAAAGACACTGGTGCTGCATTCTGTATTATCTAACAATTGTCAACTAAGGACCTTCATTGCCAAAATATGTTTTAAAAACAACCAGTATCAACATATTTTGTGTTCAGATTCATACACACAATTTCCAAGAACCACGCTCAATTTAAAGTTAACATGCTATACTTAAATTCTCCTCAAGGGGGCTCTCTGGATCTAATTCAATTGTCCCACCTGTGAACAACCTCAATTATTGGCCCTGCCTAAATGCTAAGACACTAAACGCTGACACAAAACACTCCTAATACAGGAAACAGGAGACATTTAATTATGAAATATACACTGTAGGAGATCTGGGGGGCATCTGAAATGTAAACACATCATCTGCAGGTGAGAATTTCAACTGTAACCTGATGTTTCCTGTTTCCTCTTCAGCAATGCTCCATGCTAATTAGCAGAGAACCAGCCCTCCTGTTTGGCCTAAATTAATTAATCAGTCCTCATTATGCATACTGTTCCTCTATAATTGCTGGCACAGGCACAGTGATGAATGATTATACTGGACTGAAAACATTCTCATTAATGTGGGAAAAGTGTGTGCCCACCCTTATAATTAGAGTCTTTGTCATTTCCTTTGCAGACAGACACACACACACACACGCCCATACAGACAGACACTATGGGTACTATCATGAGCAGACCCAGACAAACGATAAAGAGTGTAATGGTGAGGTCTAGAGAGGTTCGACAGGCTGTGGGTTTCTGCTGCCATGAAGGCCACGCACGACCAACCTTGAGCTAAACTGGGGCCAGCCATGACGCTGCTAATTTATTGCAAGTGGCCTCAAGCGATATAAATTAATACAAACTAAGGCGTTGATTATTATGATTTAAAAAGACATCTCAGAATGACTAAACCCAGCAGTAAATTCTCCTTCGTTAAATTACGCGCTGTAATTTTTTGGGATGGAACTCATTGAATGTTACTGTAATGAAGCTTAGCTGTGCATGAAGTATTTGGAAGCAGGAGCCATTAGGTCTGAGTGTGTTCATGAATTTCTATTATGGCTATAACATGCAATGACAAAACAGCAGAAAAATATCTAAATATATCTATCAGCAGCTGAAATATTTAATGAAAATGACAAATGTATATATTTCAGCTTTGTATTCATTTGTTAAAGGCAACCAAACTAATGTGAAAAAAGTATGCAATTAGAATAGAATACAAATGATTTATTAACAAATGTGGAGGCAGTCCTGACACACAGTTTGAAACTACCATTGTTAACGTCTGACTTGGTGTTTCTCACCCCATATCGCCCTATTACTATCAGGGGATCCCTTGTTTTAGTGTAGACAACCCTTACCTACTGTACAGTTACAGTAGTATAATAATACGTCCATGTAAAGGCTTAAAGAAGGAGTTTCCTTTGGTTGTTATTTGGATGGTTGCAATATGTTTGTTTGATTTTACAGTAATTCCTTACACACCCATCTCACTGAGCATGTCTGAGAAAAACAACTCAAAGACAGAACACTATATTATTCCCCAACAGAACCCTAAGGCCCCTAGTACTTTACATTTCATCATCTCCCTGTATAAACAGAGCTCAACTCCAATTAATCTCACTAACTCTTAAAAAATTTGTATGTTGAAGAATAATACCATCTTAATGAGATTGTGCCTATAACCAAATCAACATGGCTTCACATCGGAGTTCCTTCATAAGAAGTCGAACTCACAAGGCCATGATGAGAATGAAAAGTAGACCAGATAACATGTCATTACCAAAATTAACAGACTGCATGGCCATATTCTATGAGCTATAAGCAATGAAACAAACGTAATAACAAAAGGCAATGAGTGCACTGGCCGTTTCTGTTCACTTCTCTGAGGCCTGTCTGGCTTGTGTTTTGAACCACCTCGAGCGATAATCCCACTGGTTTAATTTTAACCTCTCTACACCAGCTTTCATGTAAGCGCCTTGGGCAACAAACACAGTGTGTACAGTGCACCGCATTGTTGAACTATACTTGTGTAAGATACAATCATATGGAGCTAGTGTTACATATGCTGGGAAGGCATCAAACTATAAAACAGCCTTAAAAACATAATGCTGTGCACGCAAAAAAGTGCATCCGTTCTTCTTTACTGCAATGTGAGTATGATTGACAAAAATTGTGAATTGTTCTAATACCCCGCACACGCCACACACCAACTGCATTGCAGAGTGTGTTTGTGTGACCTGTGCGTGTGTGTGTGTGTGTGTGTGCGTGTACAGTACAGTACGTGTGTGTGTCTCGAATCACTTATGAGAAGGCTGCATAAGTGGCTGTGAGCAGCTCAATGCCAGAACATGTTAATTTCAAAGCCAACTCTGAGACACACACCGGGGAAGGCGAGCGCAGAGGCTTACTGGCTAATCTGGTCAGAGAACATGCTGGGAGCAACGCTGAATTCCTGATGTGGTCTATGAGAAAAATCTAATTAGCGATCGCATCCAGCATTAGCTTTAGTGTGCATCTGAGAAAGAAATAAGGCAAAACAAAGCACTACAAAAATGTCTGTCATCGTCCTTGCCACCCCACACCCCCACGTTCCTGACAGCGGCAAATATCTTGGTGTCAACGGGACCTCTGGCGTTGACCTTTGAGCACCACACCTGAGTGTAATCTCTTACACTTGGATATCCAGCATGATTCTCTTGTCTTCCTCCACGTGAATGCCCCAGATGCAGTCCTGGCCCTTGTCGTAGGCCTCCGGCCAGTTAGGAGACAGCACTACCCCGGCGGAGTCAGTCATCTCCCCGCTGCACACAGCTGAAACACGCACATACGCATGCACACATGCACACACACACACACACACGCACACATGCACATGCGCACACACGCATGCACACACGTACACACACCCATGTACAAAACGTGAATGTATTATAGAATCTTTACAAAATAACATCACACACGTTCTCTGTTCTCTCGGGAGCTGTAGAGGCCTTGAAGCATGCAACCAGCTCTGAATTATTGTTTACGCCGACACAGGGATCGATTCACAGCACAGAGGCAGAGGATGTGCAAATGATCTCTACAGTTCCCCGATATTTAAGGTGTAACTGCACGTTAACAATTCAATTTGATGACGTATGAACGGACTGAGTGTACCGCTGAAAACCAGATATGACCTATACTGTAGATCCGTTTTCAGCACATAAAATGCTGATATTTGTAAAAACATGAATTTTGTCAATATTAAGACAAGCACTGACGTGTCTCGTCACAGGTCAGTCCTATTACTTAGTTTACAGCTAAAATAAAAACACATTTCAGGGTGCAGATGCACTTTGAGTTGTATTTTTCTCATTTATGATTGGCTGTTGCAAAACATTTTCACGTTTTCAGTTATGCATTTACAAAGACGGCAACCTACATGTCTAAACACCCATTCAGAAACACATTAAACATGTGAAGACTTTCTAAATGATGTAAGCATGTTCAGTCTTGCGGTCTAATGAAACACCATTAAATTGACTTCCCGAGCTCCTTGTCACAGGCCTCGTGAAATCACACAGCTCCACTGAACAGTAGATTGACCGTGAACCAGGAGAGCAGAAATGTCATACTTTCCTATCTTGCACTGCTAAAAAGCTTTTTTTAAATTGCCTGTATGATGAAATGACCATGTGCCCGCAATGAAGAATAGAAGTAGGGTCACACGACTGTGGGAACAGAAAGCGGAGGAACGGAGAGCGTGCTAAAGAGAGAGTGAGGTAGAGAAAAGACCAGGGCTTTAAATGCTATACAGTATATGGTGAGGGGTGTATCCTTTGCGGTGGGGCAATGTGCCCTATATACAATCTATTTGGAGAGGAAAGTTACAGAGGATCAAAGAAAAGCAGCTTAGAGGTATTCAGCTAGCTGCCAGTGGTATATGTTATTTGGACTTATTTTCTTACACTGATCAAGCGTACTATGAAAACCACATATCCTTATGGTCAGCCGTATCCGAACACATGCTCTTCTTCCATATAAGGAAATATCCTTGCAAAGCTATATAACATCCCGGGATTACGAGAGCAAGATGTTGTCTGTGGACTCACCCCTGCAGGCGGGCTCAGTCTCGTTCCACTGGGGGTTTTGAACGTCAACGCACTCGATCACCACCGAGCCCTGCTCCAGGGTGTAGCCTGGCTCGCAGGAGAACTCCACAAGCGCTCCCACGCTGTAGGCCGAGTCACTGCTGCTGAAGTTACCGTACTTCACGAAGGGCTCATAGCAGGTGCCTTTGGCAAAGGCTTGTCACAGAAATACACACAAACATGCATATGAATGAGCACCTAATTGACTCAGCTTAAGAATAGGCTGAGCAAAAGCATCAAGGGAAACATAAATAATAATAATAATAATAATAATAATAATAATAAAGAAAGAAATAACCCTAAATATGGTCAAAGTATTCTATAACCTTTACATAATGTCCCCATTCAATATAGTTATCAATGAGAAATGCACACTGAATTAATAATGAATGAAAGAATGTATGTTTATGACTGTTGTCATTAGCTGTAATTCGGTAAATAAAGTAATGTTTAATGTCAAGTTGACATTGTTTGGGATTAACCAACATGAAACAAAGCTTTGACTTGTCATTAAGATGTCATTACATTGTATTACACTGTCAAATGTCTTTCTAAATGTGTCATGGCTATTTTATTTGACCTCAACTACAGTGGTAACATTTAAACTTGTCATAAATATGTCATAAAGATTTATTATTACAATGGTCACAATGGGCAATTTTGCCTTGACTAAGCATCAGCCATTCTGCAGGGTGCTACCTTCATATCTGATGGCTGCACCGGTAGAAGTCCCACTCCCGTCCGTGGTGAACTCCACAAACAGGTGACGTCCTGTGCCCAGCACGCCTTCATTGGGCAGGTACTCCACCTCGTAAGAGTCGTACACCGGGGGAGAGTCGATGTTGTTGCCGTTCTTTATCAGCAGCCTGGGGCACAACCGCAGCAACACAACCCGCTACAGGCAGCCACAAAGACAGCTGAAAGGCCCCGAGGAAGACATATCGTCATAACGGGACGCTATCAGTGCTCCGCGAGGTGCCCGCGCTGTCCTATCTGTGGCCGTGACAACCCTTTGATAACATTTAGGAGTGTGTCTGCACCGCGCTGATGACTTTGTTAAAATGACATTTCTTACCATAGGCAGGGAGATCAGTGGTTATGGGAGCAAAATGTTATTAAATTGATGCTCTGCAGCCATGTGGCTTCTTAAATTAATTTGCATGATGGAATACTGTTAATGGTTTAACATTATATGAGGTGCTTTCAATTTGGATGTGTCAGTCCCAATAGGTTTTATTTGCCATTCTCTGGAATGTGTGGGATTTAATAGCCTACCCTTTTCCCATCACGTTATTCTGGTTACATTGTGTGTCAGTTATTAGCAGCTGCTTGTGTGTGTGTGTGTGTGTGTGTGTGTGTGTGTGTGTGTGTGTGTGTCCTGTCATCTCAGTTCCAGTCATAACCAGAATTAATTGTTTGTTATGTGCGACATCTGAGAGGAATGCCTTAACTTTTCCTTACATCATGAGACCCATCCCTCTCTCTCTCTCTCTCTCTCTCTCTCTCTCTCTCACACACACACACACACACACACACACACTCATGAAGAGTTTGAGTTAGTTAGAGAGTGAGAGAAAGAGTTTGCGAGTTTGAGTTAGTGAGAGAGTATGAAAGAGAGAGAGAGTTTTGAGTTTTAACAGCACTTTAATAGGACAATAGTATATTCAATTTTATCCCATCAGTATTGACCGTAAGTAAAGAGCCTTTATAATCCCACACCTCTTGAACTCCCCTACATCAACCATCATGCAATAAAAAGTATATTCTAGCATTAATCTACCCTTCACCATCCCTTTGAACACTGATAACACGTCCTGATCTCTATCAGTCTCTATATATTTTTTATGCTAGTGTATATAGCCAGTTTTGCCTGCCCAATCAAAAGTTTATAATTTGACACTTTTTTTTTCTTTTTCTTAGAATAACCAATACCAAAAATAAAAACACGCTTGCTAAAAAAATCTTCAAATTAACCAAACAGAGAAGTCAATATATAAAACAAATCACCAAGTCTACAACAATGCACAAAACAATGAAATATTGTCTTGCTTTCCAAACAAAAGGGACAAGTACTCCACTGGATTAAACACAGATATAAAAGCATTGACAGCAATAATTCCATGTAGTATTCTCTTTTGTAAACCACCTACACGTTTGGTCAATGGTGTTTTATACAGCGCTCTCCAAGCTGGCCTAAGATCCGGCTGTATGTTAAAATGAGCCCTCCATGGTGTGTCTGCT
Source organism: Amblyopsis rosae (assembly GCA_025399935.1). Classification (NCBI taxonomy): domain Eukaryota; kingdom Metazoa; phylum Chordata; class Actinopteri; order Percopsiformes; family Amblyopsidae; genus Amblyopsis; species Amblyopsis rosae. The sequence continues at coordinate 2,401,658 of JAODTR010000006.1, read as the reverse complement.
TTATCCTTTAGCTTTACCCGATTCAACCTTATAACCGCGCCATTGTATAGATCCTTCCCACTCACAGTCAATTTTTATTGAGAGAGAGCGAGAGAGAGAGAGTAAGCGTGAGAGTGAGAGTGAGAGAGAGAGCGAGAGAGAGAGAGAGAGAGAGAGAGCGAGAGAGAGAGAGAGAGAGAGAGAGAGAAAGAACCAGGCCAAAGCTAATGGCAACTTTGGCTGAACCGTACATCCTTCTCCAAGACTAGCCCTTGTGTGTTATATTCCACCGCTCCTGCACTCTTTGAAAGCTGCACTACATTAACAACAAATGCTACACTACACTCTCTCATTCGCACTCATGAAGAGTTTGAGAGAGAAATAGATAGATAAATAGATAGAGATAGAGAGAGAGAGAGAGAGAGAGAGAGAGAGAGAGAGAGAGAGAGAGAGAGAGAGAGAGAGAGAGAGATAGAGAGAGAGAGAGGGAGAGAGGCTAACTTCCCCATAGTTCCCCATCTCTCGCTGTCTGTCTGACCTGAGCAGTGTGTGTTGACTACCTGTCATCGTCCTCTGCCAGGGCCACCTTCACAAAATGGACGTGCAGCCGGTGGCCCTCGGGGGCCTCCAGGACCCAGTGGCAGGTGAGGTTGTTGCTGTAGTTCCCAGGGAAGCCGGGGGAGGCGATGCGACCGTAGGTAGCATTCTTAATCATTCCACCACAAGACGCTGGATAGCGTACAGACAGGGGGAACATACAGTTAGCACATGGGCCGAGGAAAATCACTTTTCACCACCCCTCCATAGACACACAGGCTGGATCAGTGGGTGACATTTTCAGGATAAAGTGCCTTGCTAAAGGGTACAAGGATGAATTGACTGTGAGTGGGAAGGATATATGAATACTCCTTTAAGCGGTGGGCTACCTCAGAGCTACTGGAGCTCCCTGACGCGGGCCGGCGAAGGAAAGAGTTTACAGCCCAGAGAGTGAATGCGGGCTGAGGCATGTATAGTAGCTGACCTGGGCCGAGAAGCTGGGAGTGTATGTGATGTTTAGGGGTTTGCGATAGGTAGACGTTGTAGCACTATCAGAGCAGAACAGCTGCTGCAGGCAGGCAGGCAGGGCTGTCAGTGGAGCTTCTATACCAGCCGAATAAGCAGGGAAGGCATACGGCGCCCGCTCTAATTAACGCAGCCAGGTCCAATAGCTTGTTCTGCCCTTGTCTCAGATGGACTGCTCCCAGTACTGCTAATCACATGCAAACACACTCATTTGGCCTTGGAGCGTAACTGTTTAGCGCAGAGGAGAAGAAGGCACACTAGAAGACGTGGCAAAGCTTAAGACCACCTGTAAGCTTAAATGGAAGCTGAAAAGGGAATGTTGTAAGGGGTCTATCACTAGGCACAGTGTTATGTTATCGCACCGCATTTCTAGGTATTCCTTTGTAATAGCAATGCAGAGTCATTAATTCATATTTAAATTAATGACTCCTGGAAACCCACACAGGTGTTTGTTAATGTGTTTTGGCCCCTCGCATCTCAAGACTGGGCCTGTCCTGCTTCATTGAGCTCTTGAGGGGGGAATAAATGACAATTTCTTTATTAATGGTTCATTCCAATATATGACACAGCAAATTCTACTCAAAATAAGTTTGTGGGTTTCCTGGAGCTTTCAAATAATTGCAAATAAATGTTTTTATACACCATTTGCCACTGCAATCATTAAAATGAAAGGCTTTTACATGGTGAAAAATAACCTTCAAGCTCAAAAGAATGTTGCACATGTTGTAGCATGTCCCTACTTGACACTGCAGTGCACCGACAATAAATCTTAGTTAACATGCAGGTACAGAAATTCTTTGAAGAGAATATAAAAGTGAGTTTACACAAATTATAATTAACTTCTGAACCGTGTTGTTGTCCAGAAGTGCTCTTCTCCTTGTTAGGCCAAGTTGAAACTCGGCACTGCAAGTACTGCTGAGCTTACACCCGTCTGACAGAGAGTCCAAACTTCTTACCCACACATCTGGGCTCTTTCCCACTCCAGTATGGCGTGGTAGCGTTGCGGCACGTTAGCATTTTGGGGCCTTGTAACTTGTAGCCGCTGAAGCAGCTAAAGTAGACTTCCCCTCCAGGATGGAGGTGAGTCACAGATACCTCTCCCCCATTAGGCTCCTTGGGGAAAGCACAGCTCAGCACGAAGGCTAGTGAGGAAGATGGGAGAAAGTCAAAAAATAAGTTTTACATGAATAATCTTGCCTTGTCTCTCTGCAATTCTGGAAAGGTTGATGTGTTATTATTATGTTATTATTATTTTTACATTGAATGTCCATCTGCCAGCCCCCCTCTAAGACATTATCTCAGACAGAAAATGTCAGCCCAGTCAGGAATCAAACTCAGGTTTTCAGATGGAACATTGACATTGACATTGACTAGCTCTAATCTCATGTTGAAATGTGCTGCTGCATAAAGAGTTTCATTTAATGTTTGGGTAAAAATTTGTTGAGATGTTGAACCAAATTATAAAATTCTACCAATAGACGAGTTCTGAGGGGGCCTTAAATCCAGATTTACAGTGCCCCTGATACCCCATTTGGACCAATTTTGTTACATATGCCATCCGTTTTTGTATATTGTCTATTGCATCCCTTCTAAGCCTGTGGAAGGTGTGCAATTATATATTTAATTGTACACTGTAAATTAATCAAAGATAAATTATAGCAATAGTGTCAGTGTTGCAGGAATTCCACATTGTACAGTATTATTCATAATTTGAATGTGTGGAAAACAGAGGCAAATATCCACTTCGGGCCAAAACAAACCAACAACACTAGTAAATAGCCCCAAAGATCAAACAGAATGCAAATACGCTGTTATTTTGACGGAATCAAAAAATGTGAGTTTTAGTGTTCTTACTCTCTCTTCAAAAAATAATATGAACACACACAAACACACACAGAAGCCACAAATAATAGTATAATTGGACTGGCAGTAATGTTTTTTCAATAACCCACTACTCTTTACAAATACTCAATACGGTTCATTATAATAATTACAGTTATATACACAATAGTAATCTCCATTTGGGCCACGGTACAATGGAGTCTACATACCCTACTTTGAAAGACTAATGGACGCGTTGCAGATCAAGTAAAATATCATAGTGGAACTGTAATGTGATTGCTGGAAGAGGAATTGCAGATGTAGCACTTGTCAAAGCACTGCAATTCCAGCAGAGCAAGATCAATGTTCTTTCTAGGACTTACTTTGCATCCTTGTTCTGTCTGTGCTCTTAAAGGAATGGCTTTAGATGGTATAGAGCTCCAGTGCATGATGGATTGAACTAACCATGTCTCTAATAGAAGCTATTAAACAACCTTCTTTTCCTGTCTAATGCCCACACTGGTCTCATTAGCGTAGTGTCTTTGAAACTACGCTAATGAACTCAAACTTTTAATTGAATGTGTAAAAAACTGAAGAAAAGAACAATGCATACTTGATGTTTAATGTTCAGCTATTACCACAAAATATTGATTTAACATACAGTTAACATGTAACTTAAGTGTTGTTTCTTTTCAGTAGAATGTGCTGTTATGCTGTCTGACTGACCATTAATCACAGCAGATTGGTTGACAGCAGAGGGACAAAAAGAGGAACCTTTGTCATTGAAAATATATTCAAATACTGTGTTGATGATTAGGGTATTAATATAAATGATCTAAGTGATATCGACAACAAGGATACTGCATTTAAAGTGTAACTGCAGCCCAGCTCTGAGCCTGACTCCACCCACTACAACTTGGAAAAATGCATCAAGGAATTGAGTAAGGTGAAGGGAGGGGCTGAAAGGGGGACCTTCATTAACATTAATGTTAACATTTGACTTGATGGCGTATGAGCGGACAGAGTATACTGCTGAAAACCAGCCGGGTCCTGGGGTGATTTTTAATGGATATGATGTGTAGTTCTGTTTTCAGAACTACACATCCATACACACACATGCAGATTTATAAATACAGGAATATTGTCAATACTAACACCTGCATTGATGTGTCTCATCACAGATCAATCCTATTACTTTGTTTACAGCTCAAAAAACACTATCTAGAGTGCAGTTACACTTTAAGGGCATCATTACGCTTTATTAATTGAATTTTAGTTTGTCATTTGATTGATTTGTCACAAACTAACAATGTCTTAGCCAATATAGATGTAATTAAAATCCTGGGAGGAACTGTCAAATGTTAAATGTTTTCAATACATGTACCATTCTGTAAAAAGAAAGAAAATGCATGAAACCCTGGGCTAGTAATTAATCATGAAATAATCACCAATTCTCTCAGTTGTATGAGCAGCATGGTTCTAAGATTGCTTGCGTAACTCTTTCAGACACGACCTTTTCATTTCTTATCTGAACATACGTCTCTTAACACCTGGATAGCACTAGGACAATAAACATCACATGTGAACAACACGGATAACATATATGAAATTCTCAAGCAGAGACAGGAATTACAATAGTCCAGGTGGTATGAGATAAAAAAAACGTAGTTGCAGCAACTAGTTCAGAAGAGATTTAGTTCTAGAAGTAACTTGAAGATGAGGAACATGTTTTCAAACGTGTTCTTGGCATTAAGGGTAAATAGGGTCTTTCAAAATGCCTATTCATCAATCCTTGAACATCAACGGCCAACTCAAGGAAATGCAGGATTTTGTGTACTACTGCCTCCATCTGCCATGTTTTAATCTACTCACTTAAGTTATCCTTTCACACAAGCCACTGGTTCCCACCATAATAAAACAGCCACTTTCTCATGCAGTAAATCAGTGAGCCGCAGAGATCAGGTGCTGCCACCCCTGGGCCGTCCATTCAATTCTTAGTCCATCACTGGCTCCAATGAACCTAGTTATTGCCATTATCATAGCAACATTTACATCCCCACTGAGCATGCAGTGGGGGAGCCAGAGGCAAAAGAAAAAGATTCAGCCAATTCCTGAAGAATTAAATTACGTGCTGCCTGCGTTCTTCGAGATGTGGGCCATAAACTGTGATTGTTTTGCTATTAAAAATAATGGATCCACAGTGCAGGCAGCCAGGAAGATTAGCTGATAGTAGGGCCGCAGGCTACCAATGTGGCGCTTATGCCCTTAGTCTTTGTCTCTCTTTATATAAAAGAGACCAGCCCACCCAATGCACAAACCATTAACCTGAGACCCGAGCAAACTTGGCGTACCTTCACTGCCAGATTCAGTTATATTTGAATACAACTTCCAGAATGTTTAACATTAACATTAAAGTTTCTGAAACAACTTATACAAGCATTAAGTCTTCTGGGTACTAGCAAGAATTGATAGATCTATATTATCTTTTAAGACAGTGAATGTAAATGTGAATTAATGTTGATAATGTCTTAATTGTCATTATACTCAAAGAAGTGGTGTTTTCTCTCACTACAGTTCAAAAATAATAATAATAATCTGTGTAGAAGTATTGTATTATTTTTTCAACACACACAGAGAACTGTAAGATAGCAAAAGGGTATTAGCAAAAGAGTGATGTTTGTGGAAGTTACATTTTAAAAGGTAATGTTCTAGAGAAAGAAGTATTTATTTAGCATAAATGATGTCCAGTTAGTTAAACTAAACAGCTTCATGAAGAAGAAGACGTCTTTGAGGGGCTTGAGGTGTTGGAGGTCCATGTCAGCTGATTTGACATAGTAACTCCAAGGAACCTTTTAGATTTTCCTCGCTTTCCACTACTTCTGCATCTATGTGGAAGGGGAGGTGGACACTCTACTTTGTCAATGACCACCTCCGTTGTCTCTGAGGTGTTAAGGACCAGGTCGTTATTCTTACACCACTCAGCCCAAGATGTTTCACCTCAAGCCTATAAGCCGTCTCCCAATTGTCTGATTTCAACTATTGTGGTGTTGTCGGCAAATGTAATTATGGTGTTGGAGGTGTGAATGTATGTAGTGGTGTCATGGGTGAATAGTGTGAAGACCATATGGCTCAGCAGACAGCCCTGTGGGAGTTCTGCCTGTGCTGCAAGACTTAATTCTTTAGGATACATTTTTTACATTAGGGTGTATTTTAAATATGCTATAACAGCTTAATTGTTATTGTAAAGATGTATGTCCCTCCACCATGGTTTGTCTGTCCATCCACACATCACTTACAGTATTCCTGTTCACAGTCTTAGAGGAATGAAGCCTAAAACACCACATACAGTACAGTACAAGCTACTTTTACATGGGGAATGTATATTCTCTCATACATGGGGAATGTACTGTATATTCTCTCATTCGCTTAAACTGCAGGTGATGAAGGTGCAAGCAAAGGGGAGTGCCCAGAGGAAATTGAGAATATACTTAGACAGCCTCCAGGGATCGTACTGAACACAGCAGTGACCATGGAGTCACTGTGCGCCGCACTTCAAGTAAAGTGCAACCGTGAATTATGGACCAGAAATCAATGGTATTGCTAATGGTAATGATGCTCCTGTGGCATTATTGATTGGCACTAAGTCTCCAGTAAGTAATCAGCTGTGATGAGTCTTTTGGGAGGAAAACCTCCCTCTACATACAGTATATGTCCGAGACCTCCATATTCATATATCAGTCCAGGGGATAGCTCCACCTGCGGTCTCAAATTGATACTCTTTAGCGCCTTTTATTGACTAAATGACCATTAGAATTAAGTTTTTACCCAGCCACATAAATATCAATAGGACATATTGTGGCAGACCTACTGTATATCAGGCTCTCTTTCGCAGGGACAATGTTATTGATCTTGCCATAAAAAGCAATGCCCCCTGTCTGGGTGAATAGCACAGACAAGGGGGCATGTATATAGTTCTTGGTGTAAGCCTCATTCAGTTGCATTGCATTCATCATTTGGAACTGCATGGTTTCTATAGGAATATTGATTTACTGAATCTAGCTATTTCCAGACCCTTTTCTATGTGGGTGATCCATTTGAGGCTTACATATGAAATATAATTCCCATTCTTCTCTGATTTCTACAAATGAAATATCTGATCAATTTTCAAATAAGTGTGGATCAAACATCCTTTTATTTTTTTTTACTCCAAAATTACATTTTTGTTTTTTAAAATTTGTATTAAAACTAGGTCATGTAGTGGATGCCTTTATTCAAAATGACTTACAATGAGTACTGTATAGTTACAGTATTAAGAAACATAGGGGTTAGACACCTTGCAAATGTGTGTACCCGAAGGATAACTGTGGAGCTCAAACCCTTGACAATCTGGGTGGGAATGCCATTTCATAACGTGTGTTTGTTTTTATATGTACAGGTATGTGTCCTTGTTTCCTCTGCGTTATGGATTAATATGAAGCCTCTCAGTGATATCCAGTATTTGTCTGGACTCGGCAAGGGATAGATGACACGTGTGCCAACACATCCAACCGTGCACCAATGCTTGTCCACGTTTGTGTGCTTAACAAATACAAGTCGTCACTCTAATTGGATCACTCTATGATCCAATGTATCTTAATAAAAACAGAGGATTGAAACAGGTGAGGGGGTTCATCGCCCCTCCACCCCCCCCGACCCTATCCCCCCCACCCCACTAGTGAAACAGACACATAGACATGTCCCAGTGTCAGGTACTCTGCTTCCCTTATATAGAGGCATCCATCAGGCTGCCAATGGAGGCAGAGCCCGCGCTTTAGCAGATATTAATTACCCTGAGCTGAGATCCATCTTTCCATAGAGCTGTCTGCTTCTCCACGCTTGTCCAATCACATTTCTCACTGCCCATTATGCAGGACAAGGTGATACTGTGCTTACCAAGCGGATGAACACAAATTGAAATATCGCCAGCCATCAAAACGCTAATAGCCTTTGAAATTAGCAGAAATATCTAAAAGTTTCTGTCACATTATGTAAGTTACACTCAGAAATAGATTCAATAGATTCTATTCAACTGCCAATTAATCCATCTGCCCTTGAGAGATTTTTGTTTAGTTCTGTTTAAAACAAAAAACTTTTATACCATAATTTTAATTTAACTTGCTGATTTTAAGCATACAATCTACAGCAGAGGTCGGTAACATTTCTCAAGATAAGGACCACCATTACATATTTATATTTTAATATTGTGTTGGGTGGCTATATATGGTGCCATGTATAAAAGTACTTTGTAATGGCTTAGACTACCAAGTACAATGCTAAGCCATTCAAATAATTATTTACAGATTAATATGTATAGCTAGGTTGTAGTTATGTTCATGTTCATTTTCTGACGTTTTATTTTGTGCTCAAATAATTTGGAGGACCCCCTGCGGTACCTCTGATCTACAAGGGTACATTTACATGGAGGGATTAGAGAAGGATATTATAAGAATGTTCATAGTCTTTTCATTCATTGCTGTACTTAAAAACCTCTTCTATCCAGTCTAACCATCACATCCAATCTATCTGGCTATACTGGCAGCTCATGCAGAAGATATGCCAGCGCAGTGCACTAAAAGCGTCTGTTGTTGACAACGTTTTAATTTCATAATCTCTATAAACGCATTTTACAAGGTCCTAACAGTGATGTCAATAAGATTAACTGAAAGCCCTGCAATAAATGCAGGTATAATACCTCTCAGTAGTAAATCATTTTGACATGCAGTATATTTCAAATGACACCATGTTGGAAGGTCATAAACACAGAATCCCAGATTCAGGGCTTCAGGAAAGATCCTGCTATGTTTCAGATAATTGGTACCCGCAGGGAGTTTTTTTTCCCCCCATTATAATATTTTTTGAGCTAATGTTTGATGTTCTTGACGTGTGTTCATCATTTTGTGCTTGTCCATTTGCTATAAAAGAGGTCATTTTAAAGTAATCTTGGGTCAATTGTCTACAAACAAAGAATATATTTAGTCACGCCAAATCCTAGACTAAGCTGTGAAACAGTTCTGTTAGGTCTGTAGAAGCTTTATGTAACACATTTTGTCAAAGAAAAGCACATCATTTTTCAGATAGAACGTAATGTGACAGCTGTGTCACTGTGCCTATGAGGAGTGGGTGATTGTTTATGCACTGGAGATACAGTAAGAGGGCTGGATATTCATGTAGGGGTGAACCATCTTCACATGGATAGCTATAGCTACCTTTCTGTCTTCGTCAGGGAAAAGTGTCTCTTTGATCCAGTTGAGGTATACTTACTAGCTGTGACGTCTTATAAAAGACTGTTTTGTTATTATTTTTTTATACTACACAGCATATTAAAAATAATGTACTTGCTCTCTCCCTTTTATTTGTGCCTTGTCACAATTACTATTTGATCTTTATAATGCTTTCACTTGTGAAATTTGTTTGTTGTTCTTAAAATTTAAGAAGCTGAATCCTAAATGTGTGCGACACTCAGTGTGATATGTAGCATGCGAGATAAAACTATTCATGTGTTTATAATGAAGTTTTAATGTCTACAAAAAGAATAGTGAGTGAGAACAAAATCAACCAATACTAACCAAGAGGTTTCTTTACCGAGAATAGCTCTATATCACAAACGGATGTTCTGAACCTGAATACTGAGTTGTGTTCCCTGTCGTACAGTATTGACATGTTCTGGGAATGACATTAACAACATCCTTGATCCTTGATGTACAGTAGGCCTACAGCAATATTACAGATGAAAATGTATAAATCAATTTTATAATGAGTAATATACCAAAAAAGAAAAAATGGCCAGGCTGATGTTTTTACAGCTGCATCTCGACTATACCTTGAAGCCAGATTGTAAACAGGAGACAGAGTAATAGACGCACAATAATGGAAGCGCTGGTAATACTCTTGATCATTTTCCATCTACGACTGGACCCATCTTCCTCCCATCTATCCATCACCCCTTGTAAGACCTTTGCTGACCCTGTGCTGTTACCATTCGGCCTGACCACACACATATGCATGCCTCTGTAGACACAATGCGCCGATTTACTCCACCGACTTGATGGTGCCGTCAGTTTAAGAGCTGATCAAAGAGCCATTAACAGTTCATGCAGGAGTGAATACTCCTCCATCAAGTCAAGCTGATGGGGCATGTAATTGGTGGCCACTTTGTGTGATTGTTAAGATAAACATTATAGTATCCAAGATGGGAACGATCAATGTGATGGACATAAACAAGTGTGAGAGAGAAAAGAGAGGGGGTTATAGGTCATCGTATTCGCAAACTCATCCACAACCTATTTTTCTGAAAGAGCGTTTCTTTGGACGAACAGGGATATTTTCACTGAATGTGTAACATTATATAGCCATTATGTCTCTTTCTAAATGTCATATTTTTTCATATGTAATCACATTTCATTCAGTCAGTGGAGAAACCATTAATCCTGTTATACATAACACCATGGCCACAGACAAATCGCCAGCACAAAATCCATTGTTGTATGGATAAATACCATAATCACATTTGCTTGAGTCATCGATTCTGGAATAATAGATTGTAGACAAAACCACTGGTATCTGAAGGCCTAATGTTACAAAAACAAGCATCATTCGTGAGTTACAAGTTAGCTGGAATTGCTAAATAATTTGTCCCTTGGTACGCTGCAGAGATTCTGTCTGGCTTGATAAGTGGTAAACCAACCCACAGTATAGGCACACCAGAGGAAAAATAGTGCTTGTTGTCTTCACTGAGAATGAAAAGGGAGTTTTGGAAAGGTTCCTTCACAATTACAATTTTTCTCTTGACTCTTTGAAATAGTGTGAAGTGAATTGTTAGAGTGGCCTATAAACGTCACAGTAGTCTTATTGGCAGTTGCTTGAAAAAATAAAATAAAATGGTGCTGTGCTTTGAAAAAGTTTGTAATTTTATCACTTTTAAAATCTTTTTGTTATTGAGGAAAATTCAGCATGAAAGCGGATTATTCTTTTACACTTACATAGCTCTTTTGTTTTGCAAAGCAATTTAAACGCATTTGCCTCAATGCTGTGTTTTATCTTGTCACATACTGTAAAAGCTTTGATGGGATGAGGAGTAAAGTGAAGGGCCCTCTGCCATTTCTCTAACTAATGCATGTCCCATGAAATTGCAATTCTCAAATGACAGCACTTCTCATTCACCAGACTACCATCAGCAAATTGTCTCCATAACTAACAAGTGCTAATTTGCATATAGAGGCTGGTACAAGCTAATACTGTATTGCATTGTTGCAGGCGCCTTGTATAATTCGCCTTTATTTTTGAGGATTCTTGGGTATGTTTACTGTTTTGTGTAAGCGTGTTACAATGTAACAGTCCAAAGGTGTAACAGGTAGCAGTGAAACATCGTTCAAGGTAAGGCAATGTAAACTAAAGGTGTCAAACAGTGTCAAGCGATAACAGCCTACATGAGTGGGCATGTGGTTTTGACTCACCTTGGTAATGCATCAGGATGGACCCAGACCGAGCCTGGTGGTCACTGCGAAAGCGGATGGAGATCTGGTTGCTCCAGCTCCGTAGCACCAGGCCCCTCATCAGCACTGTCTCATTAGCAAGGACAGAGGGTTCTCTGCCTCCTGTGTCCTCCACAGTCACCTGTTCCCCTTCCAACAGTGTCACATTTAGCACCTGAGAATAAAGACAGCAGCATGACTTTAGACACAGGCCATTATTGCTGGCTATGATCATGTTGTCATACAAGGTTAATAGACTGCATAATACCTAATGAACACATGCTACGATGCAACATACTTCTCCCTAAACTATGTAAAAATGAAATCCTGTATTACATAAAAATGAAATCCTGTATTACAGGATTTCATTTTAATTGAAAATGTTCAAGTCAGGGACATCTTCTTTGAAATGTTAGTCACTTGAGATACATGTGCTCTGATTTGAAATGAGATACCATTTTAAAATGAAAGGCTTCACTGAGATGAGTTTTCTTTGGAAAAGTCTTAGGTTTTTCTTGATCCCTAATCCTCCAATGGTTTGTTTCTGTGCCCCTGCATTCAGTTTATTGATGCAGAATTCTATGTGCCACAGACAAGGGTGAGCATTCACATAGGGGTTTAATTAAGAGTCACACTTTGAATTGGCGAGACGACACTGACTGGGGTTTTGAATAAGCACCTTCACATTGAGCTACCTCCCAATTCATTAAGAAGCTCTATAGAGACCAAGCCACAATCACACTCAATGCTATTTTCATCTTTATTCCAAGTATATGTTAGAATCTACTGTGCAGATCATTATTTTGCATAGAAGTAAACAATTTTGTCAAGATTGAAACTCAGTACTTCAGACCATGCTTAAAACATGTTAAACAAACAAACAAAAAGATTTCACTATACAAATACTTAGCTTTATCTCTCATAACTTATTTTTAATTTTAATTTGCAGTATACTCCACCATCCCCAGGTTTATACATGCTATTTTCTTTATATTCCCCACATTCAGAGTCATTTTTATGTCTTCAGTAGTTTTTATCAGCAGCGGCTAAATCTGGTGAGAGCACCTCCAGAGAATTGCATCGAGTAATAAATCTCCCTGATAGAAGGCTACAATGGAACATCTACAGTACCGTAAGTCTCTCCTCATCGAACTTTGAAGCCAGTACATAGTGTAACAGCAGTTCAGCATTAACATTCTATAAAAAATTTCACTATATGGCAATCAGTATGGCAATCAGTATAACAGTCGTTTAAAGCTTGATTGACAGTTTCTACTAGTGAGGAAATGCCCTGCATGCTACAGTACTGTGTCCTATCTGCTTAGTGGAGGTCTTAACCCAAAGTGTTTCATAAGGAGTTTAAGCTCTATAGGCTCTATGTCCCAAAGGTAATATTTGTGCCGGAGTGTCACTAAGGCAGGCTAGACAAGGTGAGACCCTGGGGACGATAAGCAGGTGGCGAGAAGGCAACAGTAAAATGGATTTGGTCAGGTTGACTTGCTGTCACTCCGTTGGAGACGAAGTGACAGTGGGTGAAGAGGACTAATGGCTGCTCTGAGACTGAGTTTAGAGGTGACTTTCTAGAGCAAGGGTTGACCACTCTGATTCATTTGACATTATCACACCAGAATTAAATGCAGCCCAAGAGCATGTGATTCAAGTGAAAATTAAACAATGTGTTTTTAGAATAGGAAAATATTGTGTCAAGTTAACTGTAGTGAAGTAAAGATATAATTCGAGAATTCTTATACTTTTTTATTCGTTAGGGCAATGTGAAAAGTGAAAATCTCTTGCTTTTCTATTTTTGGATAAATGCTGAAGGTGCAGGGATTGGGAAAACAATTGACATAAACTGAGAAGCAGCAGTAAAAAATATAATGTTTGTCTTGTGATAAATCTTGTACTTCATAATTGACTGCTGCTTGTATTGGTCCACAACACCCGATTAGCTTCAGGATCCTTTGCAAAGTGAGGAATTATTTTCAAAGAATGTGATTTGTTCAAAAAGAAGGAATACAACCCACTGAATAAACTGCCTTTAATTGTAGATGACGTAATTAATCTGAACTAAACCAAATGAATTCCATGTCACCTTTACGAAAATAGCAGCCCCAAACCAATGTACCTTTTCCAATGCCATTTTTAGAATATTTGTAGACCAGCCTATAGCAATGTGAGTGTACAATGTGGCATTACTTTCAATCTTATTTCAATAGCACTATACAGCAGGAGCAGTTAGTACAAAACATTTCAGTCAATACTTCAGTAGGCCACAGCCCCATATTTCCTTCATTTAATTGTATTAGCTTTGTATCGCTTGTTCATATTTTTCCCCCTCACTCATCTTTATGACGTGTTCCCTTCTTCTAAAGTTGTCGAGCCGATGAGAGATGGCTGACATTCTGTGCATAGTTCATACATATTTCAGTCGGCATTCGCTCCACAAACATCAAGCCACTGATCAAGGTATATGTCCTGCATGCTAAAACCTTCAGAGGATCCGCTGAAACAACAAAAGCCTGGTCATGACTCCACAGTGACAGTTACGCAAAGGGTCCTTTTAAAAGCAGTGCATGCTTGGTTTATCCTCAGTTTCTCCTCCTGTTTATGTATTTCATGGATTGTGTGGGCAAGAATGTATACATATATGTATTAGATATACTGGAAGAGTTGTTTGCACATGTGCTGAAGGACTTAAGGCGAGGCACCGCAGGAACATTTTTAATTTTGTATACAACTGTTAATTTTAAGATTTTCTGTAATTTTTTTAAATCAATAATTCTGATTGAAATCAATTTGTTAAAACATGGATTGTAGTGATATGCAAATAACGTCATATTTATATTAGACACCTCTTTAAAAAAAAAAGAAAATAAATACACCTATTAGGGTGTGTTGTCTCACCTTTTAAAGGTCTAGATCTAGATGTGCTGACAATTGTTTGTGAAGATGCAGCTGTGCCAATGCTATATGCTTCCTGCAAACCATGCTAATGTGAGTAGCTCATTATATACATGTGAGTTTAGATGGTTACGCATATTCAACATATTTTCTATCTCTATCTAAAACATTGTCTAGCTCTTTCTCAAAGAGGCTTATCGTGTTTTTTAAACGGTCAGAATGTAGTGCCTATTCTAGTGTCCACTACAGGTCCTCTTGGCACATCTATACCAGGTGGCGTATGAGGACAGCTGAGCCGACAGTCTGAATTTGCACTAGTAGATATGGCTCCAAAGGGCCCTATCATCTGTCATCCACCTTGGGGCCTGTCAAAGCAGCGAGGAACAGCTGTCCCGCCTCAATTATGAATCATTGGCCATGTCGGGAGACATCAGGAGACATCAGGCCATCTTATCGTCACCTGCACTGCAGCCAAACATCTACAGGGAGCACTCTCTCTCTCTCACTCTCTCTCTCTCTCTCTCTCATTTTATCTGCAACCTAAAGGATTAAGTTCCTTGTTCTTTCACATCATGACCTGTAATTGTTGTGTGCCATTTACTGTAATGAACTTGTTAGCAAAATTAACATGTTACAGACATCATTCACAACACATACATGCATAGGCTACACACATACATACAAAATATATCACATATTTATGGAAAGATTAGTACAACAATAAATGTAAGTGATTAAATACCTTATTTGTAAATGTGTAATACATTAAAACAGTCAGGTGACCGATAGCCTTTTACCAACAGAAACAAATGATTCATTGTGGTCATATCATATGAGAGCAAGTCATCTAACACTGTGCTACGGGCAAGGTAGCGGGTAGGCTGCCCCCTCCCCCACCGTGAAAAAAAAAGACTTGAGCTCCATCAAAATGAGAACAGTGTTGGGCGGAGGCCATCTCTCTCACCTCCAGCCACTGCTGCCTCTTCAATCAGGCAACTTTAATAAAGTCCACCCTACAAGGACAAAGTGCCGTTCACAGTCCTTGGACTGAATACACACACACACACACACACGCACACACACACACACAGAAAGATAGAGCGAAACTTTGTAGAGCACAGAGAGCATCCAAGATACGGCATGTAGTGCTGACAACGCATCTTATCACGAGGAAACAGATACACAACTGGTATAGCTTTCATCTGTGACTAGAGTAACTTCTGCTATCAAGAAGTCAGTCCCATATACTGTTACACTGTATGCAGTGATAACCTGCACCATGCAATTACTGACTAATAGATCATACTAGACTGACATTTTAATTAGAATGGATTTTTAACAAGATGTTCAGGTGGTTTCACGCATGTATGAATATATAACTGGGACACGTTTGATTGCCAATAATTCATCTGTTTTTACAAGTACAGTATACATTTGGTGTCTGGCTGTCGGCAGTTTAGAGCTGAAAACATCTGGTAGCACTGGGCAGTGGAAATGTACAGCTACTCAAAAGAGCCATTGGGGAGGAGAATGGGACAATATTTGATCTAAATGACTTGCTGTATATACAAAAAATAAATAGCCCCTCTGCAGCTACTGAAATCGCCAATTGCAGCCACTGGAATGTCATTGGCATGATAAAAATGTTTGGTACACAGCCTGCTATGTATAGACCTTATTTTGACTCGTAATTACCTAATCTTACCCAAACATGGGCTTCCAGATGCTTCCAATTTAATGTGAATAAGCAGGGCATGTAGCTACTGTTCTGTGCATCTTGCGATAAAAGTATTAGCATAGAAAGGTACTGCGATGGTCTTCATATGAACAGTTATCTGAAATGAACATTCACCTCTAAACAAACAGCCAGCCTACTCCTGTACGTGGAGCGTCGTCATTAACAATGCTACCCCAAACAAAAGGAATTGTGACTCTTAATGAGGAAGCCCGGCTTTAACGCAAAGCCAACATGCCAATTGTCATTACTGTCACAATGGCGCTACGCTGGCACCCTCATGGTCTTCAAGTGCTCCTGAATGAGCCAGCCGCAGCCAAACTGCCCAAGGTTCTCATCCGCGGGAACCTCTTCCCTGATAGGATCGGGGTTAAAAGACCCTCAGCATATGAAATATGCTTTTGAGTCTTATTAGATTCTTGCCTTTTGATGAATCAACTTCCCCTCCCGAGAGGCCCCTTGGGCCCTGACATCTCAGTTTGTTATTTGTGGCAGTGCACAGTTTTGCATAGATTTGAATTCATGCATTGCTGATTCCTCTTCTTATTTTCTGGCATGCATCTTTACTTTCTCCTCCGCATCATGGCGCTGACAGAGTTGGAGAGAGCAACGGCTTCTGGCAGACAGCCTCTTCGCTCCATGACAGCCAGCTAGGTGGAGAAGCAATTAGTGTCACCTGAAAGCTTTCCTCTGGGGAGGCCCGGGTCCCATGAAAACTCATCTCAGCTAAGCCCTGACACCTTAAAAAGCTCATCAAGATCAAACTGGCCTCCTTTATGTCCTGCCACACTCCCCCAAGGCACGGTATGAAGGCTTCCCTCTGCCTCATCTCAACTTGATTAAAGCCAGCAGGCCTGTCCTGGCCTCCATTACACAGCAAGCCCCGTCTTCACCATGACATTCTGCTGTGTTGTGTCATTTGTGCTGCCAGGGACCTGGGTCACAGACTGGCTGAAACGCTTGCCTAGCCTTGTTTAAACAGTACACTGAGTATTTCACACGCAGGGAGAGCGAGCTAACACTGGCGTATTGGGTGTAATCCATAATTAGGTCTGTATTGAAATGCCATTGAGGCGCATTAGTTAAGTCACTTAGGACAGCTTTAAATTGCAGGTATTAAAGGTTTAACACTCCTTTTCCTTTTGAGAAAATGTGTTTTGTTTGTTATTGTGGTTACTGAAGACAGCGGTCATACAACAGAGACACAGATTGAATATCTTCTCTACAGACAGCCAGACTGGGCCAGGGTTAACGCAGCATGCAATTTTCTTCTTTTATTTGAAAATATAGCAATTAAATTGCAGTGCAGGAATCAATAGAGCTACACAGTATTTTTCTCTGCATATACTAAGAGACTGGGTGGCAAGTATTGCTGTCACTTATTAACATGACTATTGATTGTAGTTTAAAGATCATGGTTGTAGAAGTGTCATCAAATAGCAATTGTTAATCCTTAAAGTCAGGTTTTGAGGCACTTAGAGTGCTTAGTAATTTTTTAACCCTTAAAAAGGGGTATTACGTGCAGTGTTAGGGTCTTTACTCAAAAAAAGTAATGTCTTATTACTTGTTACTTTAAAAAAAAGTTATTCATTACTTTACATATTTACTCCATGTCATTTGTTACACTACTTTGTTACATTACTTTTGTGTTACTCTGCAACACTGGCGGAGATGCATTTTCGAGTAATTGTCATTTAACAATGTATCGTTAAACCGTACATATACCCACATATCAGCCAAAATCCTTATCCTAATAAGGAGAACATACAGAAGTAGTAAACAGCTTTCCTTTATGCTCTTTACAGCAGATGTGGTGAAAACCAGCCCAAAAAAAAACACTTAAAGACTAATAGAAAAAGGCTCAATTGCACGTAACTGCATTATTGTTATGCAGTTATGCGTTACCCACAACATTGATTATAGCAATAGTCTGACAATGGGGGTAAGGGGCAGGGAATGAAGTTGATGTAGTTGAGTGCCAGACAGTGAAGGTGAGATTTGCACTGGGAATTTAAACAAAAAAAATTTCCCCACACTGCAAAAGGAGATTTTTTAGCGATTATCGTGTTCTTTAAAACTAATTTTCTTTTCATTTGAATGACCTGACTTTGAAGCAAAATGTTAATAATATAGCATGTAATTTAATCCACTGTATATATTCTCAACCACTGATGTTGTTTACCGCAGTAAAGCAGCATCCCAAAATAGAGTCGTGTAAATTGGTGCCTGAGCCCAATAACTCAACTGCTTGTTGAGGGACAGAATGGCAAAACAACTGAGTGGGGATAATGGCTGAACAATATGAAGAAGGGTCAGGAAAGGTGGTCGTGGGTGTTGAGGACAATGATCTTAAAAAGAGAGTTGCAGTGTTGTTGGGTAGTTCTAATCATACAGTGATAAAGATAGCAGAAATCTTTTTAGCTCCATATACCTTCATTATCTCTATGCCATTATCTTTTCTTTACCTCATCCAGAACTCAAAATTGTGCTTTAGACTTTATTTTGTTTCACAAATAGTATTCCCACATCCTCATTCACTACACATGTGGAGCATACTGTACATGGCACATTTACATACATACTGTAGTCAGTAACGATATGTGTATACTGTAGAAATTAGCAATGTACATGTACCATAAACATTGCTTCCTGTACAGTAGCGTGTGCATTATTTTCATTCAGTAATTCTTTCAAATTTTTCTGGTTGGATAAAGCAAAAATAAATGTATCTTGCTCCCTTACCTCAATAAGTAGTATATTTTTAGGTACAATATTATTTATTCACTGTGAAGCAATTCCTTGTTCTTGATAACAAAATCATTTGAGTTACCAAATGAACTTGATAATATACTAATAAAGCTGTTGATCATATTTGTAGCTATGTTACAAGACAAGTACAATATGTTTATGAGAAACAGTGGGTTATGGTGTATTACTATTAACAATAGTATTATGTTACTATACAAATGACAATAGAATTAAGTGGAAAAGTGGACACCGGTGGTCAGGGAAGCCGTCCGACTGAAGAAGGAGGCCTTTCGGGATATGTTGTCCCGGAAGTCTCTGG
>JAODTR010000006.1:2354239-2366369 GCA_025399935.1 Amblyopsis rosae | reverse complement strand
ATATTTTCTATTCATTTTGCAACTCATTTGAGGAAAGAATGTGAGTTTTCATAGAAAACATGAAATTGTCTGGGTGATCCCAAACTTTTGAACGGTAGTGTATAAATATAAATAAATTAAACACCATAGCATTATGCCAAATGCTAATGGCCCTACAACTATTATGTAACTTTACAAAATGCTTTATGTGATCAGCTAAACATATGATAAATATCACAGGGTCTGTGGCGTTTGTCACAGTGTCAGACCAAAGGAAATAGACCCATAAAGAAAAGAGATTTCTGATACAATCTCTTTATCCTTATTCCTCTTTGAATCTCCCTGACTTTGTCAGGGGCACGGCAGAGAGAAAAGCTCAAGGCTTTGATCTGTGTGACCTATGATTCTGAGCATACAGATCAAGGGAGGTGCTTTGTCTCAAACACCCAGCGTACCCTGAGCAGGCAATGCAAAGACAAAGCGTTCACATCCATTGGCGCAATGGTGATCTATTAGTGTGTTGACCTCTCCCTGTACTTACAGGTCGTTATGGATTACTTTTTGTGCTCTCATGAAGTCGTCACCACTTCCCCACTTTGCTGCTGTCCGTATTCCCCTTATGTCTCGTTAAGGTTCTGAAGTTTGTCTTGGACTTTATGTCTGAGCAGAAACAATTCTCACTCAAATTAACATTGCAACAACTTTTTCTCCCCCCAAGAGCCACTAAATCTGTTCTATCCAGAGGATATTCACCTGGTCAATGAAAAATGTGGATATCGTTTGTGTGTGTGTGTGTGTGTGTGTGGGGGTTAAGGTCAGGAAGTGAATAGATATACTGTAAACAGCTAAACATGAAAAACCTAACCAAATTATTATTATTATTATTTAGTGACATGACCCACTCCAGTAGATATCACTAGAAAACAACTTCGATCTATTTATACAGTATGTAGCCTATATACTGTATTATTTGATAAACCATTACATTAATGTACTGTAGAAAAACACACAGAGCCTTCAGAAATAGAGAGAGCACACATAAGGATTATAAAAAACCAGGCTGCAGAGCCATCTTGACTCCAAGCAGTAATAAACTTCCAGTCCAAAATCGCAGCAGACAGTTAATCCACTCTCCTTGGCACTTGTGGTTGTCTGAAAATTACATGCTGGTTTGCCCCCCTATAAAAGTATGCTGTGCAGTATAGCCATTCCAATTCATTATGCCAAAAAACAAGCAGCAAAATTGATCAGGAATATAACAGGGGACATTCAAAGGGCACCTCTTGCAGTCAGTAATGAAAATGTAAACTGAAATCTGTGAACCTAATGACAAATGGCAGGCAGTATTGGGGAAAGCTCGCTCAGCGAGGATGAACAAAATAACGAATCTTATGCAGTCTTTAATTGAGACTAAAATGCACATTCCTTCTATTTAAGTTTAAAGGGGAAAAATTTTAATGAACTAATACTTATGGTTGTCTTAACATCTGCTTAAGGAGCATTTTCTGGATTTAAAACACACTCCAACACATCTTTTATTAATTAATGTTGGCTGTGAGTTCTTTGAAAATGCTATGCCAGCTATGTGAGACTCCAGAGAGACGATCCCTTGTGTGTTTGCGTTCTAAGCATATATTTATTAAGATCTGCCTCCCTCCCACCTCTATGTTGCCTTTCGCAAGTGTTTTTTATTCTGCACCCAGGCACAAAGCATGGCTCTTGGAGCAGGGTCAGATAACATCCCCATAGCTTCTCGACAGAAACAGCTCTGTCAAACTCAGTTAGCTGCCTCCAAGGAGGAATGCCTCCCTCCACGGTAATACCGCAGCTTTTTACACCAGGAGCTTTTCTTTGCCTCAACCACCTCATCAATCCACACAGCAACTAAGGTAAACAGCTTCACACCTCATGAACAGAGGGCCTTGCTGCTTTGATGACGTGGTGGCACGGACAAACGCACGCACGCAGGGCAGCTGCTCAGTGGACACACGGCGCTTCATTTACAGGAGGTAATTGCACTGGAGCTAAGTGCCACACTTTTGTGATGAAATGTTTTTCAACCCTCTGCTTGGCTAAAACCGTGTCTAGATTTGTTTACTCTCCAGATTAAACTACTGTGACAAGCAGACATTAGAGGTAAGGCAGTAAACAACCCTTGGAAAACAACGGTCACCATCGGGTTGACGTGAAATTTGTTGAGGTTTCTCCGCATTGTGAAGGCATAGCCATGAAATAACGTGACGCCTGGCCAGTTACCCTAGACCACAGCATATACAGAAGTGCATGCCGTCCTTAAGCCATGTCATAAACTAGTCTTTGTTATCTAAGAGGAGGCTTAGTGCTTGGTACAGACACAACTCGTTCTATGCTAAAATCCTATAGTAAAAGAACAGAAATGTAGAGTACAGTAGGCTACAGTACAAAGCTGTGCATTAAGCTAATCTTTTAAATTATCTTTCTTTAAGAGCATTCAACACATTTTGGTGAATGTATTATGCATTAACTTAAAGTGACACAACACAACAGTACATGTGCGAAATGGCAAACTTGCAACAATGTTACAAAATTGTTTTGGTTTAAATCTGAAAGGACTTACTTCCCAGGCAAACATTCTTCCACCGCCTAAAGCACCCTAAGGGTCCTTTTAGATCAAGCATAATATTTTCATTCTTTAGCTTGACAGAAAACATATTTTAAATGTAATTTACAAAATGTCATAATACACACACACAAAGAAGAGAAACAAAGAAGTTCACTTTGTGAAAATGCATTTGGTTTATCCATTTTAGGGGAATTGTTCATACTTTTGCCTAGTGACGGGTTTGAGCAATCATTACAAAGCGTTTTTGTAACATGACAATAAGAACATGGTTATTGATTTTAGAAAAACAGCAGCCTTCCCTAAACTCACAGTTACAGGTGTAAAGATATTGATTTTGTAGAGAAATACAAAAATGTGGGTGTTATAACAGGTTCAGCTTTCAAGCTAATGTAGATTTAATTTCTAAGAGGGTACAACAGCATTTTAGAAACACGGTTTTAAGGTGTGCACCAAAATGACGGTGGAATTACACCCTGGTCCTACTGTAGACCACTTCCCTGCATGTTTAAGATGCCTCCCTGTTCCAACATAAGCAGAGATTGATACTCTCTTGTAACGCGCATTGCACACAACCCTCCCTCCTCAACCCGCATCAAATATAAAGTGGGGAGGAAATGGAGGGCTCTATGGGCACTATAAAGTAATGGAATGCAACATGTCCCACTGCTCGCTTTCTGCATATCGTTCCATAGAGTTCCCTTTGTAAAACTAGCTTGTAATCTGGAGGAGGAGTCGCAGAGGAGCCGATGCACAGTTCCACGGAAATGCAGGCTGTTCGTTTGCAGCCCTGATTGAATTGAAGGGGTTGTACCACCCATTGCATGAAATCTGCCGACTTTAGGATTCACTTTTGCATGTTTCCTGCACTTCCTTTTAAGTATGAAGAGAATGAGAAAGGAACGTCTGTAAACAACTGTGCCAACAAAAATCAGTGTGTTCCCTCAGGCCTGTGTTGTGGAGATGACAAAGGATGTAGTTGTGGATTGGAAACTGTTACTCAGTCATTTGAAAGCTGTTCCTCGTACAGTTCAAACTCACATACACACGCCTTTGTTCTGCTGAGAAGATGCAGCTAAATATTTCAGTGCAACAATATTTATATGCTATACACGGCAAAACCAATACATATGAGATTGATTTATAGATGCCTCACAAGGTTTTTTTTTTTGTTTTTGTCAGAACATTTATCCACACGCGTTGATAAACATCTGGGTTTCTCATTCAAACAAGAACTTTCAAAGAACCGTCGTCGAGGAGACACAGCGATTTTGTGTATTGCCACTGGCACAGAAAGTGAAACGGCACAGCAGGCCAATATAGGGACCATCTGTCGGAGAGCCAAAATCCCAACCGTTCTTTTTGATTCCACTTTTCATTCGGCTGTTCTAACAACTCGCAGTGGGATGAGTGCAGAGTCTATTGTGCTTTGACAAGGGGTGCATCTCGGGGCAGGCATATAAATCGTTGTTTCAAGTGCTGCCTCTAAGTATTATTATAAGAAAGCAATGTAAGCTATTGACTTAAACAGGCGTGACGTCTAACCGCGTTTCAGTTTCAGGCTTCTGTTACAGGATTTGATCAATATGTGTGGGTGCCCAGTGCCTGGAGACAGACAGCTGGGACTGGTTGCCCAGCGATGGGGGTCACATAATGTTTCTGTTGAGAGCTAGCTGCCAATGCAATGCCACTTTACTACAGTACACTTATTTAAAACACTGTTGCTTCTACCAATTAAAATTAACACTATAAATCAATATTTTTCTGATGTTTGGATTTATTGTTAGACTAGACTCATTTACATTCCAACTGTTAGCAGATGTTTCCCTTGAAGAGCTACTGCTAGAGCTGTGCCATTGCGGACATCTGTCTTATTTAAATCTATCTGACGCAAATTGGAGTTGTGTTTATTCCCCAAGGCATCTTCACAATACGTATTAACAATCGAGGAATCTTAAACAAAAACATTTCTGTTGTCACTTTGAAAGTGTATTTCACCCACTGATGTATGTACTATATTGTGAGAGACAAACATTACCTTTGCGAATACTTACAGTAGTATACAATGGATCTCAGACAACTCATCAGTCTTCGTGACATAATCATGTAATCTTAAAATAATCCGTGTCCAGCACTTGTCGTGCATCATATTGTAGCTGCCATTTCAATACATATGGAAACAGTGTGGATGTTCCCCTTGTTACCGAATTCCCCACATATGGTATGGCACTGTACACAATATGCTATGACCACCACAATCAAAGCTGAAAATAGAAAAACCTGACGGAGTAATGCATCAAACAAGATCTCTCTTATTTGTTCTTGGGGAATCATCTCTGCAGGGGAAAATTACTACTCATATAGGCTCATCTGAGCTCCCAGCTATGTCCCCAAAGAGATGGGACAAACATATTGATGTTCAACTCCGCAGGCAAACACAGATTAACAAATAACATGGAGGAGAATTCTGCACACATGTCCAGAAGTGCTTGGTTTCAAGAAAATTGTAAAATAGAAACACACTGATAAAGCTCATGTTGATCAAATAAAATAAAGTACATATTACAATAAAAATACAATAGTACAATAAAATAGAGTACATATATTACGGTGTTGCCATTAGCTGCATTCGGATTCAGCGTACAATGATGTCAAGAAAATGTGCTGAAATGTACAACTCAAAGAAAAAGGTAAAGAAAAAACAAAATGTTGCTTTGTGAGTCTGAAGCGAACAGAAGCCTAGCAGTGATTTTTCTCTCCATGCCAGCGGGAATGCTGCGTTCAATGGACTGCCTAGCTGCCAGAGCCAGTCCAGCAATCAATGGCAGTCTAGCAGCAATCCAGCTGTTCCATAAGTAATCTATTCTTCTGAAAACGAGTTGTGCTTAAAGAGCTTCTCGTCAGTCTGACAGTAAAGGACAGCGATAGTTAGCTTGCTCGCCAGCATCAGCAGAGAAGGCTATAGCCAACGCCTCGTGACAGGCGATTGGCTGACAACCCTCCCCCACCAGCCGACATTGTTCTGATTGACAATATTCAATATTTGTGAGATGTTAGTTGATGCTTGAAATTATACCTGAGCGAGCTGAATATCCCCTGTGCTCTTGCTTATCTGCCCAACTGAAAACTCCAGAGGTATAATATTAGCCATGATGGATTTGTGTCTTTGATACTAATACTTTAAGATTTTACCTTTAGACAATACCTGAATTAAACTGATTACCATGTCATGTCATTTTTTGTTGACTTTCCCTGCACGCTTATACTGTATTTCCATGAATTCCTGGGGATCCTATCCAACTGGGAGCAGCACAGCAGCACTGCAACATAAACACACACATCTAAGAAATGAAAGGCGCACACTCAGTTTCAGGGTCACAAAGTGATTGGGATGAGATAAAGCGGAATATTTGCTTTTGGTGATGTGTTTTTGGCGAGACGGTGCCGTCATGGTGCAAAACAATCTAAGCAGTTATCTCACGCAAACGGATCCGCTGAGAAATTGCCTCCTAGAGGTGGGCTCCTAGGCCCCATAGCAACGGCTATAGCATTTTAATTACACAGAGGGCCTTTGCTTTGGCGTAACGCTCATTTCATGTTGTGATATCTTGTGTTGACATGGCTGAGATCATGATGAAATATGTGCATATAGAAGTGTTATAGAAGTTTCTGTTATTGAAACACAATGTCCATCTTTGGGCAACTACAGGAAGGAGGATGCAAAATGGGTGCGATCTTGATGGGTGGGGGGGTTCAGAGAGCACTGAACTCTAAGGTTCAGGAGGGGTATTCGCTGTGAACGATTAAAAACAAATCAACAGCGATGGCTTTAGTCAAACTGGTAATTCAAGAAACAAATCATGCGTCCTTTTAATTTTACAACACCTAATACTGGCTTTGTTGTTTGTAGAAGGATTATGTTTGAAAAATGTTTCTAAAATGCCCGACAGCGTAAAGTTATTACAATGTCCTGCCCGGGCATTTCTGGTCTGTGTTTAGTTGACGGTGCTATCCCCTTCCTTGATCTATCCACAACACTCTGCTACTTATAATATGTTTACCCATCCTGATCAATTCAATTACATCTTTTCAGACAAAATTACTGTAGGGATGGCTTAGCCCGCCAGAGGTCAGCGCTACCTCTGAATACTAAAGTAACAAACACATTACACAGACTATAACCTGCTGCTTTTCACGCGGTTCTCTCTGACCCCGCGCCAGCCGGACGGAGGCCTACAGATGAAATGCTTTCTAGATGGGATCTGGCATGGGGAAAGAGGGGAAGAGAGCTGGAGCTGTCCTCTGGCCTAATCGTTTCAGAGAGCCACCCCCCTCCACAGACGCACAACCCGCCACTCCTGATTAGGTGAGGTGTACGCAACCAGACAGAGCGTGAATGTTGCAAGATGGAAGTGGTGAGTGGTGGGGCGGCTTCATTCAGTCTGCTGTTTTTTAGCGGACAACTGGTAGGATCGATAAGGCACCAGGCCAAAAGGAAAGCAGGTACTGTATGAAGTAAATCCACTATGCACTGTCCTGACATTGTATTAAACATTGTTTTGTGCCGGGGCAAAAACAAAATAGAGGTTAGTCTTAAAGGGCTTGGGGTACATGAAATGTGCATGATTCCTTTTTGGCCAGTCACACTTCCTAAATCCTGTAAGATCTTTGGGCTATACTATACAACACGCCCCTCTGTTTTGACTGCAGAGGTGTACTGGCCATGATTGGTTCCATGCACGCCAGTGGATATATCAAGCATAGCGATAGTTCAGGCAGGCCACGACGTCACGCTCGGCCACATTTAATCTCAAACGTCAGATGATCCCAATCAGCCCCCTGCCCATCTGATCTCAGTGACCAGACTGCTCAGCCGATCACAGCATAGCATAGGATTGGCCAATCTAGTCAGGAAGCTTATTTAAACGGCCTTAGCCTACAACCATTGTTGGTGCTTCCTCTGCGAGCATTTTTGCATCCCACCACCTTACCACCTTCTCCTTTCATGCTGTGTTTGACTACTCAATCTCACGGTGCTGTCACTGATGCTTTTGGGCTTTCCATGTACGCACATGGAAAGGGCTTTCCTTGTATGCACATGGAAGGGCCAGAATAGAGGCATACTTCCAAATATATAAGGGTCATTCCTGTTATGCGGTAACATTTTGGACTCATAAAGTTTGAAAAAAAAAGTAGATTTTTTTTCAGGTTTTTGGTATTATATAATAAAAGTGACATGTTTAATTCTGAGGAAAATACAATGGTCAAGCTCAGGCACTTAAAAAAAAATCAGGTTCATATTCCACACTGTTATGGTCAAAATCCTAACAGGGTGGAACCTAACAGGGTGGAACTTTAAGAGTGCGACAAGCAGATTTACATCATTGAACTTGAAGGTTTATGCTTACCTCACTTTGTGACTTTGAATTCCCTCCAAAATTACAATGTAAATTCCTGAATTGGCCTCAATGTAATTGTATTCTTCTTGTTTTTAGAAGGCGAAAACTACAAACTAACAGGGTGGAAGATGACTTCAGGGACAAACAATAAATTATGAAAATGTTAAGAAATAAATATAGTTTGCCCTGGTATACATGAATGTTTATAGATAGTTTAACATGGTCTATAAAACAATAATAAAATATTTTGAGTATTATATAATTTGATGGCTATTAGTTCATGTGGAAGTTGGTTACTTTGCACTGGGGACATGGTAAAATGTAATGCATACCAAAATAAAAAGGTAATTAAAAAAAAAAAAACGTATATGTGCATTATTCACTTTTTATCTTATAAAAAATACTTAAATCTAGAATTTGAGCCATTTGTTACAATTATTTGACACTTTACAGAACATGTGAGGAGGTAATTCACTGGGAGAGAAATGTTACCGCATAACAGGAATGACCCTGCTACCAAAAGACAAAACAGTTTCAACCACTACGTAGACAGTTGTAATGATTCAAGACTTTAAAGACTATGCCTTTAAGAGATTTTGAATCAAGTATGTCATTTTAATCCAATGGGGATTTAGTGTGACACATGACAATGATAACATGCTGTCACATCTCGACAGGGAAACAATTCTACGAGATGCAGTGTCTCATGGAGTATGTGGGTGTGAATCATCATTACCGGCCCATCGTGGACGGGAAGCGGTTTGGCCAAGTCCTCCCCCTCGGCGTACAGCTGAAGGAGGGCTAGAAGGTCTCGGCTCTTCACGGCGTCGCAAACGCGGCTGGCGTCCACTTCCTCTCGCCGCACGACATAGCGGCGCTCCGCGTACTTTGCCACGATGTACTCCTTTCTGGCATTCCTGAATGGTTGGCGATAAAGAGAGCAATACAAAACTAAATGTCACAGTGCAACTGTTGTTGACGACAACTGCTGTCGATTTTTGACCAATCGGGCTGTAGTGGCTCGGAGGTGGGACTCACATGTCACTTTGTGGGAGGGGCTTGACAGAGTCATTGGGAAGACCTGCCTCCATGATGTCGTTAAACCGCGTGTTGCCGATACTGACCGCCAACTGCAATCGGACACAGAGGTAGAAGGACATATGATTTAATCTGGTTTTTTGGTCTAAAAAGAAAAAATTTCTTGTCAAGCATATTTCTGTTTTCACATTACAAAATACATTAATTGTAAGAAAATCTATCCAAGTTAGTCTTAACAAGAAATTCTAGATAATATTGAGCTAGATTTAACTAGTACCAAACTACAAAGATGGCTTGCATAATATCCCAGCAGATCTAGACCGTTTTCCTTATTTTGCTTATCACATTGCAGCATAGTCTAGGGTAGTCAAGTGGTCTGGTTGTTGGACATATGATTTAATCTGGTTGAAAATATAGTTAATTAGATCATGTGTGATGTGCGTCTGTGTAGTACCAAGAGCTCTGAGGTGCTGAGGACATCCAGGGTGAGGGACTGGATCCTGGAGTAATGGACGCCCAGCTCTCTGTGGATTCCAGAACATTCTATGCAGGTCAGGATGCCCAGGTTGGTGGAGAGCCAAGTAGGGTCTGAATGAGAGAGAGAGAGAGAGAGAGAGAGAGTCAAAAAACAAACACTGAACAACATACAACAGAACTATTGTTGTTTGTTTTTTTGCATGATCGGTTTTTAAGATCTTTGTGATGAGCTGGTGAAAAAACTGACTGATTTCATTGATTCTCTTTAGTTTATGCAATTTTTAAATCTGAAACCGTTTAATCAGAAAAATACACAAAAAAATAGATCACCGGTCTTCAGTAGAACTCACGATACCGTTATTCCCCAACTGTTTTTGCCAGGATTGAAGAACTGGCTATGATTAATTAATTTGAGTTCATGCAAAATGTTTAAATGGAGCCATTTAATCAGATTAACTAAACAAATTAGACAGGAAGAATGGTTTCCTGTCTTCAGTAGCACATCCAGGTAAAAACGCTCTATGATACAGTGACTCACAAGTTTTCAAGACTTTGTCAGGACGGAATAACTGGCTATGATTGATTAATTTGAGTTCATGCAATCTGGTTGCTTAAATCAAGTGATCAAACACTTAACTACCCAAACACACTCAAATTAGACAGGGAGAAAGTTCTTCAGGAGCACATACAGGACCACTCGTGTAAAAAAGGTCTGCAGGCAACTGATGATTAAGGGTTTGTGCGATGCGAGTGGCTGACCTGGAGCGCCACAGTCGCCGCAGGCCTCGTTGCCGGGCGTGTGTCGCAGCTGGCTGATGATGGCCCGGGACAGCTCCTGCAGCCCGCTGTCCTGGAGGTGCATCTGGTCCCCGCCCAGGGCCGTGTTCAGGGCCTCCTCCTTGCTGTTCTGCAGCACCGACACCCAGCTGTGGTGCACGCACGCAGAGACAATACACACACACACACAAACACGAGGTTACGGTTGTGGCTCTCAGTGACAAAGGAGGCAGAGACTGACATATTTGCTGTCTTTCACTGCTGTCATAATGTCTATTTATAACTGCCACTAAACAAAAGCCGTTGTGCATGTACAGCCTGTAGTGCATTCACCTGTTATCATTTGCTTAGTCATTCGGCCACTTTCACACCTTGTTACGCAAGCACTCTGAAACCCACATTCACGCACATGCCTGTGTTATGACGTCCCCCACCTTTCCCTGGACAACCCTCCCATCTCCATGTGGCTACCTAACATTTCCCAACGCACGCACGCACATGCGCACACACACACTGGCCAGCATCAGAGATCCCACAGAGGACGAGCTGAGCCAGGGACCTCCATGTCTCTGCTACCGGATCTTCTTTTCATTCCCAGCTCTGACATGAGCTAACCTGGAAGCATTCTCTGGATGGAGAACTCCTACCTGCTCCTACACACCTTAGCAGTATCTACGCTCTGCACTTAAAAACTTATATAGAATCGTACATACAATCTTAAGTGTAGTTTTTTTTTTCTTCTTAAAGGCCACACAGCCAGCTCTTCTCTCCCCGTGTGTTTACAAATCAGATGCGTGTAGCAGGACGCTTGCTTATCAGACTTACACCATGCATTCCTGCTCATCCTCTGCCTGGAAGTGGTACGTCCGATTATCTGGGGGTGGGAGATGAGGAATGATTGTATGCTTTGACAGTTTCAGAAGAACAACACAGAGCACAATACAAGTTAGAACCGCAACAACGCAAACTGTGCCACGAATGGCTAGCAGGGAACGGAAAGGCAACGGCCGAGGCAGAGATGAGTCTAGAGTGGGAGGGGGAATAGGGGAGCGTTAGGCGTGAACTCACGGGTGACGAGGTCAAAAGTCCTTCTTTCTTCAGGGTTCGGCCTCACTTGACAGGTCAGAAGGTTCAACTTGGCCGGTGGACGGTTGATCTGAACACACACACACACACACAGAGAGTGTCATTTGACGAGACAGTTTGAGTGCAACGTTAAGGTTGTAATGTGATATTAGTCCTCACCGTGCTGTGGGAAATAGTCAGGCAGCCATATTTGACCCCACACTTCCTTTTCTGCCACACCTTCCTGATCCTGTCACACATCAACAGAGAGAAAAACAATGCACGGACCAACTTGTTATTCCCCATTATGGCATCATTGGTGGGGTTTCATATGGCACCGCCTAGAGAAGATGGTCAACAATGGTCAACTACGTGCCGTGCTGGCTAAGGGTGCTCCTGTTCACACTGCCTGCCTCAAATAGGCTGAGAACACATTGTGTTTTCCCTGGGTGACCTGGGCTTCCTGCCTCACAGTCGTCCAACTGAGGCACATCCTCGCGTATCTTATCGCAATGTAATCTAGTTGGTGTGCGTGTGTGTGTGTCAAATCTGGTTCCACTCGCTTGGTTAGCAAGTCTGCCAGCAAGTTCCATAAATGGGGGGCCCCTCTGCGGTTCTTTACCCAGCGATAACGAAGACCAGCTGGGGCAGGCAAAGTCCATTCCCCACACCCCCTTTATTTATGCTTTCCATGCCTTTCCCTCCCCACCCAGTGCTCAAGCTGTGTCTCAAATCGCGTACTTCACGAAGTACACTTCGACTAAGTGCACCATGCGCACTATGTACTTACCTGCGT
>JAODTR010000006.1:2336539-2354139 GCA_025399935.1 Amblyopsis rosae | reverse complement strand
TGCCCCCCCCCCCCCCCCCCCCCCTTACCCAGGGCCATAAGTGCATCAGCGCATGGATTTGTGTTCTCCACAAAAGATCACACTGCAAAAAAAAAACAAAAAAAAACACCGGCGCAGTTTGGGATCTTTGGACTCTTCGGATCACATCCCTTGCCTGGCTGACCGGGCAGGGGATGCTTGGCTGCACTCTAAAAGCCGCGGGTCAGGCCTTTAACCCTTCCCTATGGTGATTACAGAAGGGGACAAAGCTGTCGCAACTGTGGCGTCTTTAGTGCGACTTGTTGTAAAGTTGTTTGTTACAATGTGAACCCCTGCTCACCCCTTGAAGAAGATATTCATAAACCCCCTCCCCCCGAGTTCTCCTAACCGTTAGGGTATACGCCGTGACCAATTGGACAATGCTAGCAGCTGCAGACTTAAGATGTCCTCTGTACACCACTTTATTAATGCCGTTGGTTCATTTTTGTGTTCCTGTCATAGCTGTATGTATTTAAAGTGGGCCATTTTTCATTCTTCCATTGTGTGGACAGAATATCTTGGCGGCCCCTTTTTTTAAAGCACAATTACACACTTTCCTCTCTCATTCTAACAGACACCTGCTTTTCTCAGCCTACTGTATAGTAGCCTATAGTTGGAGAACATGATTCCCTTTCTTGCTGTTTTATATCATTAAAAAAATATTTTCAGGCAGGCTGTATTTTTCTGAGCTTAGAGATGGCCTCATAGACGTTAATTATATTAAATTTACATATAAATAGTCAGTATTTCTATTGCCTTACCAATGACACATTTTTTCATGGCATCCTTTTTTAATTTAGTTGTTGTTTTCTATATTTTACTTTTTAGTCAATGGTAGTTGGGCTAGTACTCTTATTACATTGTTTTTATGTCCCATTGATAGTCCAGTTATGGCTTTTGCCCCATTTATATCAATAAAGTCTTCCTAAATAACTGCCTGGGGAGGTTCAAAGATGGTGGCCAGACCTGTATAAAAGGGCTTTGGCTGAGCCTAACCACTACAAGTACTTGCATAATAGGGCTGGACCGAAATTCAGAACATCTAACCAATGTAATTTTCCAATGTCGTTTTTTGTTTCCAATGAAAAATCTTGTTCAATCAAGCACAATGTAAATAGGAAGACGAGTGTTTTACAGATAAGCCTATATGTCGGGACACGGGACACTCGTGACAATCCCAGGCACATCAATAAACAAGCAGCATCTACTGAGAAACGCTGCTGTTATTACTGTAACCACCATTAGTATCAACCGCGACAGACGTAAATCGAAAGTACACTTCACGCCAATGGCTCGCATCAGGGCAGCTCAGGTGGTGTCACAAACATTTATCAGAGCGGACTCATAATGCGTGACAGACAAATTAATGAACTTACTTGCAAAACGTAATGTGCAAAATACGTATTTTCTTATTATTATTGTTAGGAGCTGAAATTGAAATCACAATTTATGTGATTCATTGCACAGCCCTACATTGGAGCAGAGTTTCTCTCTTTTCTCCAGCTTGTATTTGCCGACGGAGTGCGGGTAAGCTTCAGGGAAGCCAGGGAAACGCCGATAGGCTTAAGTGACGACTGTTTCTTCCCTCTGTCCTTCCTGAAGTGATCCCAGTGATCCCGGCCGGTGCGTCTGCGTGACGTTCGCTAGGAGCAGCCCGAGCACCCATCCATGCGTTTGGCAGCCCACCCGGGCCTTAACCGTTGCTGCTTGTGTCTTGTGTCGCTACAGCAGGCCAATGAGGCCCTCCACCACCAGCACCAAGTGGCGGGGAACAGCCTCCTGCCTCTGCTCAACTCCGGGTCAGAGCCGCCCGACCAGAAGCCGGTGCTGCCCATCCCCTTGGACCAGAAGCCCCCGGTCAGCGTGGCGGAGCTCCTCAAGGACAACGTGGCCAGTGGCACCGGCGGCGGCGGCCCGCCTTTGGCCGTGGTGAAGAAGGAACCCAAGTCGAAGACGCCCTTCATCTGCGGCTACTGCAACAAGGCCTTCAGGGACAGCTACCACCTGCGGCGGCACGAGTCCTGCCACACGGGCATCAAGATGGTGTCGCGGCCCAAGAAGACGCAGTCGGCCCCCACCATGGTGCCGCTCATCTCCACCGTGCCGCGGGAGAACAGCGGCGGCGGCAACAACAACCCCTCCTACGTCTCCACCGTGGCGGGGATCCTGACCACGGCCACCACCTCGTCCACATCGTCGGCCACTAGCATCATGAGCCCCATGCAGCACCACCACCACCACCACCACCAACACCACCATCATCACCAGCAACAGCAGCAGCAGCAGCAGCAGCAGCAGCAGCAGCAGCAGCAGAGCCTCCCCAAGAAGCCGCCCAAGCCGGTGAAGAAGAACCACGGCTGCGACATGTGCGGCAAGGCCTTCCGCGACGTCTACCACCTCAACCGCCACAAGCTCTCCCACTCGGACGAGAAGCCGTTCGAGTGCCCCATTTGCCAGCAGAGGTTCAAGAGGAAGGACCGCATGACGTACCACGTGCGCTCGCACGACGGCGGCGTCCACAAGCCCTACATCTGCTCCGTCTGTGGGAAGGGCTTCTCCAGGTAAGCGTTTGTTTGTCCGTCCAGCCTTCAGTTGTACACCGCGTCGGCCACCGTTGTCTTGAAGAGCCAACTCACTGTTTAGGTTCAAATGTAACGCGACTGTCCGTTGGCAGAGTGGTGATTTTTAATCACTGCGTTTAAGTGACAAACGACATAAAGATTGGCATGAATCTAATAGAGCTAAGGTAACGTATTTCATTAACAAAGATATTTGCACGTATAGACTATCACTGGGTCATGACATCCACAACACATTACAGCGTCGTACTATAAATATGCCATCGTATTATAAATTGTGCGGACCGAACATAACTGCAGCCGGGGCATTAATACGGAAGCAAAATGCGTAGTAAATATAGTATATATGTATATATATATACATATATGTGTGTGTGTATGTATGTATGTATGTATATATGTATGTATATATATATGTGTCGGGTTACAGAACACCGAGTGAGAGAGAAAAAAGAGAGATGTCTGTAGCGAGCATGTGTATTACATTAAAACACACGCTATGTGTTTGGATGCACGGCCGTGATCTTTCAGTTTATCCAAATAATCCATCGAATAGGCTACAGTTTTCCAGGTTTCAGAAAATTGTAAGAACTGAATTTTCATAAAGTTACGCTAATTTAATGAAGATGTTGATGGGATTTAATGAGCTATGGTGGGAGATGATACAGATTAATGACATTTTGATGCATTTTACTGCAGTCTTAAATTAAAATATTCAGATGTACAGATTGAAACATTTGTTTTAGAAGGTGCAGATAACAATTACATTTCGGCAGATATTTCTGCTCTTTTGATTATAAAAAAAAAAGAAATATGTTGTGAATTTTCCAATATTTTATTAGATACCTAATGCTTTCATGCATCTCCAAATGCGATTGTTTGTCCCAAAGAAGCTGGAGCGTGCAACACTTAAGTTAAAACACCAGCATAGATAGATTGTTGGTAGGGCATGGAAGAACCATCAAAACTGGAGAGCGAAACATTTCTGAATGTCTTTGCAGTGTTGCTCTCCTAGGCAAAGCCAAAACCCCACACCAGTTTTTACTGGCCCTTGACATTGTGGCCCTGTGTATCTCCAGAGAGAATGGAATTTAACTGAGTGTGCAATGTCCCGCACTTGCGCATTCGATTTTTGGGAAGTGGGGGGGGCTTTTCACCCTTTACGCAGACCAAAATGACCCAGCATTCCATGCAAGTCAATGGGGAGGTCCCCGAATGTCACCAAAATATTGGTCTTTATTTCTCTCTGGGGGCGTTAACGGGTGTTTTGAGCATATTCCATTAATCCCCAAGTACCTACGATCAATCTGAGGCCACAAGGGTGTTTTGAGGCAAATTGACTTAGTTCCAGGCCATGCGTGGTAGAAGTAGCTGTCCGGGGCGCTGCCTGCGTACGTCAGCCTCCACAGCAACATGCCCTCGGTGACACGCCCACTTCATCAAGAGACCGGACGCGATCCGCCTTTGCTCCCATTGAGATGCATCACAGTGCTCCCTCCTGTTGTTGTTACTGTTGTTGTTATTGTCACTCCAGTCTCTGTGGTATCTGTGTAGAGCTTTGCGTGCATCACATAGTGGTCACTGGTGTCGCCCTCTCAGGGAGAGCACGGGACAGGGAGGGTGTCGCTGCAGGGGCCAGGCTTCACCAGAAGAGATGGGTCTCCAGTGGCAGCCGTCCTCACAATGGTAGTGTGTCGACTGACTGCTCTGATTTATCTCCTGTATGCATCGTAGCCTTCATACTGCCCCCCACCCCCTCCCCTCCCTTCCCCTTTGTCAGTGCATTATCCTCCCCACCCCCTAGCCATTTGTTAAATCCTTTATATCAGTTAAAGTCTCTTTTAACTTGAAGCAATAATTCTGTATTTGATATAAACCACTGGGCATGTTTTGGATATTTGTATCGGGAGATTGGAAGCCTTTAAAGAGTAGCCCCTGGTTCCTACACAGTGGTATCTGTTGTTAATGGAGAAACACGTAATATTGTTTCCCACTTGGGTCATTGTTCATTCGCAGGTTTGGTAGTTCTGAAAGAAGCTGTCCTTTGCATCTTTTAATGAAGCTAGTAGCAGCCACCAGTGGGAGCTAACAGTGTTGGGCAGTAGCGTCGCTACTTGTTAAACTACATTTCTCAGTAGCGGCGCTGTTTTCTGAACAAATAGCTTTTCAGTAGCGATGCTCTTTAACTCCAAGTAGTGCGGTAGTGTCCACAGAAGCTACATTTTCCAAAGCTTTTCTGAATCTTCAGCTCAAGCAATAGTCTGATACAACTGCTAAGAATCAGTACGTGATGCCATCGCATACACGGACCTAGGATACATGTGTAGCCGACATGACGCAGGTCTACAATCACTGGGCTGATGCCTGATCTGATGCAGGGGATTGAGGAGGAATAAAGACAAGGCTGAGTTTACGTCATAGAAAGAACAGTGAGAGCAGAGAACACAGCTTATTGATTAAGAAACAATTGAACTGAACAATTTTGCCGTTTCTTTGTTTGACTTACACTTTTGAATGTTGGTACAATAAAATCTATTTAAAAAATAATAGTTTAAATGTAGTAAAGTAAGTTTGCCGCTTTGCTGTAGCTTAGTTTGCTACATTTCTCTTGGGGGTAGCTTCAGTGTAGTTAAGATTAATTTTACGTAGATTAACTGGTAGCTCAACTCACTACATTTTCAATGTAGCTTGCCCAACACTGGGGAGGGAGATGTGAGCTTTGCAGCTCCGCTGAACAGCTGAGAGAGTGGGATTGAACGCCTGTTTCTCCATCATGAAAAGCCCTGCCAGTGTGAAATGGCTTCTTAACAGATATTAATTTGCCAAACTTTCTGCATTAGTTGGAGGGAGAAATCGAGCGTGTCCGTTTAGAGTTTAGTGCGCTACGCCAAGGCACGGTGGACAGCTGCTTATGCAATATGCTGCTAGGTGTGCTCCAGGATTACGGGCGGAAACACATCATTGTATTCTTAATGTAATATTTGAAATTGAGTTGACGTGTAATTCGGACTTCCAAGCCTTGAAAGGACACATTCCCTAGATTCCAGATACTCCCTGCTTTCCAGTCGATAATACTGTCATTAACAGATGGGTATAATATTGGAATTATCTTTTTGTTTTGGGATTTTCTTTTGTATAGCTGTGGTTCCATTAGTGTACAAATGTATATACAATTGTTGTATGTGTGTATGTACTTTATATACACACACTATAATTCTACTAAGATCTTATTTTCAAGCTATTTGTTGCTGAAAAAGTCCAAACATGATATTCTTAAATCTGCAACTGATGTTTATTTTCATAATACATCTGTAGATTATTTCTTCTATTAATCTGAGCGATTACGAGACAAGTGGTTCTCAAATGGGGACAGGGATTGGCAAAATCCACGTGGCTATAGCCTATTTTTATTGATTGACCTCACCGAAGGTTCCTCCTGGTTCCTGTCTTCCATGTCCAGCGGTAAAGTTGAGTTTCAAAAGGAATTGTAGGCAAACATTATCTTCAGTTTGGATTTATGGTAGCTGGAAGATTAATATATGAGACTGTAGATTATCTCAAACAGCAGCAAATATACATCTGTGTGTGTGTGTGGAGTAAATAACTTAAAATCAGTTAATACAAGCTAAATGTAAGCTAATACACTTTGTCAAATTCAACAAATATCTCCTCGCATTTCGCTACCTTACCCGTTCTCTGTGCATGTTGAAATAATAATCTGATGCTTCCACACAGCCCTGGCTCCGTTAATAGTAACATAAACAAAGTGGCGAACATCGCTCGCATCAACAAAGCCATAGCAATACGCTTTGCTTCACAATGCATTTCTGTGTGAGGCGGAGCCTGCGGTTGACCGCGGAGCGACACCGTTTTGATTTGAGCTTGAAGCTAGCAAGAATGACTGACCCTCCCTTTAACTCTGAGAGAGTGCCTGCCACAGTATCTGAATCATCGATCATGTTTTAGAGAGAGTGAGTGACATCCCGTGGAGGATGATGTCAGCCCTGCACTCACTGACCTAGCCTCGTCTTGTGCTGCTGCGCACCAAATGTGGCTGCTCAGTACGGGCGGAGGCCAGGCTTCATCAATTTATACTTGTGGTCCATAATTAGGTCAGACTAAAAAGTGGCAGTAAAGAGAGAGAAACAACTAGAAAAACTTAAATGAAATTGAAATTGAAACTCAAACTTTAATTGGACCCCACTGAATCATTTAAAGTGTTTTTGAGTTTTGTCTTTGATTTTCCCATTGACTAGTTTGCTACCGAAAATTGCCTGAAGGTTTCTTGGTCGTCCTTGGTTTCATTCTGAATATTTTGTAATGGAGAAACTACTTGAATACAGTTTTTTAACACCTGCCTTCATATGTGTCTGTTTCTCCCACCCTGTGCAGGCCGGACCACCTAAGCTGTCACGTCAAGCACGTCCATTCGTCAGAGAGGCCCTTTAAGTGCCAAGTAACGGTAAGAATGCACACACAGAGGTCCAATGCCAATGATGTAGTTCCGCCTGAGATTGTAACTTTCGTGAAGCACGTTCCACTACGGTATCTAGTTACATTCACCGTTCGCATTTGGCATTTATTATAACATTGTTCATCTGTATTGTTGGACGTGTAGCCAGGCTACGTACCATAGAAATATAATGGTCTTGAATTTCAGAGCATGACTGGTAGACCGAGGAGGAGCACTGCGCTGATTAGTTAGAATTACCCTCAAACAAGGAGGACGGCATGCAAATACAACCATTGACGCTACAAAAATAAACTGGGTCACATAATCGCATTGGTTCATATCACAATTTCGGTTTGAAAACGATTAATCGTTCAGCCCTGACTGGGTGTATGTATATGAAAGGAAAGACTGTCTAAAGGAATCTGGAGCAAAAAAAAATCTGGAGTTCGGCTTCTTTTATATACACACTCCATCCACATGTAAATATTGCCTCTTCAGACTTCCGCCATACGTGACTACGTCACAGAGCTTGCTCTCTCAATACCGGCAGCAAACAGTAGACCTATGTAACACCTGGCTGCTTGCATTGTCTATCTCTTCCCAATATCTTTACAATGAAGCTAGAAGTGTTCTCTTTGGTGTTCCAAATGGTTGGTGATTTAAAAGGTGTCTAGGATTTAAAAAAAAAAACATTCCTATAGCAGCAAACGATTACTATTTTCAAGTTGTGGTGCAAGTGGTAGCTCTCTGATGGGCCTGGGTTCGAATCTGGCCTGAAGTAATTTCTCGAACCTTCCCTGATATCTCTCTCCCGCTCGCTTCCTCTCTCTCTGTATTGTCCTGTCTATAACAGATCAAAAAGCACACAAAAAAGTTAAATGCGATTAATCGCAGCAATTTTGACCGATTAACTAGTTACTTTTTCTTTCCCAGGCCTAGTATATATACACAATATATATAAATATATACAACAGCAACTATGAATGTAAGTCAGTGGATGTACACTACAGATGCAATAAAGCTGTGAGTTGCAGATGCTGCATAACAATACCAATAAAATACTATACAGTAGTGCAAAATGGTTCTAATTATTATTGTGCTCAGGTTGTTGACGTTCCGTATGAGCTGTCTGCATGTTAACCATGAGTTTGCATGGTCTCTCCCCTCCTCCTCAGGCTTGTACTTCTGCATTCGCCACCAAAGATCGCCTGCGGTCACACATGATCCGACATGAGGGCAAGGTCACCTGCAATATCTGCGGCAAGATGCTCAGTGCTGCTTACATCACCAGTCACCTCAAGACGCACGGCCAGGCCAACTTCAACAGCCAGTGTAATAACAAAGGTAGGCCTCCGGGGCCCCCGTGTGCATTGGTCGTATTTACGCCGCATGTCTTCACGCTTGGCTCTTGGCCCTTTCTAGACCAGTCAGTGCAAGGGATGGGTTTCGAGACACGGTTATTTAAATGTAAAGTTAGCTGTGGCATGCTAAATGTAAGTTAATACACGTTTTGTCATATTCGCCAAATATCTCCTCGTATTTCGCTAGCTTACCGTTCTCTGTGCGTGTTGAACAAATAAGCTGATGGCACATAAGCAAAGTGGCACTACGCTTTTCTTCACGATGCATTTTGACGTGTGAGGCGCCGCCGCGGAGGACCGTGGAACGATACGGTTTTGTTTTGAGCTCGAAGTTAGCAAGACCCGGTTCCATATTTCTCAAAACACGAAAATCGGTAAGGTCTGAGCTTATCGATACTCTTAACGAGACTAGTGGGTTTTAATAGGCCTAAAAAAAAAAAGATTCAAGCACGAACTGGAAAAATTAGAAATGGTAAAAATATGAAAAACTGCTGCATGGTCTCTTCATTTATCCCAAGCCCCGCAGTTGTTCCTTCAAAAAAAGGGGCGGGTCCTGGGATAGGTGAATTATTTCCGCAGATGTAGTTTTATAGGAGGAGGTGTCATAGGCTTGGAAAATTATTTCGAATAGAAAAGTATCAATTGTGGTATCGATAAAGTGAATAGGATCGCAGAATGGCATTTTTCTTGTTTAGTTTGGGGTCTTGGGTTTATGTCATGCTCCCGTTTTATTCAGTGCTAAAATATTTAGCTTTTGGCAAACATTTCAGATATGTTTAAGTCTTCGTTTTCAAGTTATATGCTGTTTGCTAACTGCAAAAGTAAAAAGTCAACTACCGGTGCAGAGTACACGCGTCACAGCTCGTAAGGTTTAAACAAAGTGTGTGTCTGCTAATATTACAGAACATTGTTGACACCTTGCTGGACAGACAAAGTGAAGATGATTAGGATTATTAATAATATTGCTGAATTAACATCAGTCCCTTGAGTGATCCTGTTGACATATAGTTTGAGTTAATCACAGATCGTGGTAAAAGAAGAAAATCGACAGCGGCATTCATTTTTCTCATAGGAAAAAAAAACGCTTAGACCCAGAAGTCCTTATATATGGGCATAATGACGTACGACTGGCAAGGACTATTACTTTTATGTTTCAGTGCGATAATTGGTTATTTCCTTACAACATAAATGTGAGACCATTCACATATACAACTTGACTAAAGAGTTCTACAGAGATATCCCCGTTAATTTGGACAGATTTTCACATCGAAAGCCATTTGTGTAAAACCACACAGGACCCCAGGCTCTAAAGATGCCGACAGCAAAGTCAAATGTTGTGGTAGGGAGTCACGCTGACATGCACCTGCACGGCTGCAGTAATAAAACTGTGTGACTTGTGAACCCCTACTTCTCTTGAGCTGGTTTTCCCTCATGGTTTTGCACAGAATGCAGAAGCCACGCCCATTATCGTGGCCCGTGATTGGCGGCTCAGTCACAACGGTTCAAAAGGGACATGCATGCATACATCTAAATTGTCATTTAAAAGCAGTTATAAAAACAATTGTTTTTACATGACACATTTAAATAAACAGTATATTCTTGTAAATTGAATATGATTTCCTATCATTTTAAAATACAGAAGAAGAATAGTAGAATTGATAGGGGAAAGATATAGAAATACTTGTATTATTTAATCAGTCAGTGCTCTGTCTGGGCTTCACATGGGGTTGTGTGAGGACAGAAGATGTCTTCTCTCCCTGAAGCTGTGACTAGACTAGACATTTCCCACTTTGGTCCGGGTAGGTTGTCAGTGGGTGAGTAGTTGGCAGGCCTCTTGAGAACCCATCACACTGACCAACATAGTCACAGGAAATGACCTTCTGTGGCATTAGTCATAACAATGTTGGCTACCTCAGC
This sequence comes from Amblyopsis rosae, assembly GCA_025399935.1. Lineage (NCBI taxonomy): Eukaryota > Metazoa > Chordata > Actinopteri > Percopsiformes > Amblyopsidae > Amblyopsis > Amblyopsis rosae. Next base: position 2,343,811 of record JAODTR010000006.1, on the reverse strand, counting down.
TATAGTCGATAGCTGATTGGTCTCAAATTAGCACGTTGGATTCATTCAGTGTCTGCACAGCTGTCTGCATTTTAATCCCCAGACACACATGAACTGAATTACAGCTGTTGGATAGCAAGTTTGAGGATAGTGATGTTGAAATATTAATGAACCAGTCTGACTCTGTCTATAGCCACAGTTGTATTGTGATAGACGTCATTCAGTACTACAGAGAGTTTGTGAGCAGAGCATTCAAAACCTTTCATTAAGTTTACAACCAATTAAACCCAAGTCCAGTACAACTCAACATTAAGTGCTTCAAACAATAGAATGAAAAGAATAAAACTTAGGTCATTAGCTATGTATTGAATGAGTATAGTTTTTCATTGATAGCTATCACCTCAGTGTGTTTTGATTCCAATGTTCTATGGACTACAGTTAAAGGAACACTATCTGACACATTTCACTCGTATTTCAACCTGCTATCTGAAGGCATTGAAGGCCGATAGCCTACGTCGACAACCCTTTACCACTGCCTGCTGTTTTCTACTCACTTTTTGTTAGCAATTCATCCCAAATCGTAAGAGCGCCGCATGTTGACGTGTGTGTGTGGCATGAGTGGATTGCAGCCCCATTTCCACAGCGTCTAAAGCGTTGCTAAGGCACCGTTCTGTACAAAAGGTCGAACACATCCCCACGAGGGACGGGGCGTGAAATAAGGCGCCCTGCGTCGAGTGGCACCCGGTCGGTAGGTTCAGTGGTGGCATGGGCAATCAAAACCACGCCCCCTGCTGGCAAAATAATTGTTTTTTTTTGTTCCCCCCCCATATGTATAAACTATCATCGTCCATTCCCCGTTAAAGAACACGACCGGCGGCCCCTGCCCTCACCCCGACTGTTATTGTAACCTCATGTGTCTGTATTCCTAAATAGGCTTAACTGACTGGCAGTGGAACCACTCAGTGCCACGAAAAGGTAATCCTGTAGATAGTAGTTACCCCCCCCCCCACCACCACCACCACCACCACCTCAAATCTGACTAGGTAGTACATAAGAGGCTGAGATTTGAAACCATGTTCCTGTGTTACATTCAAATGCAGAGACCCCTTCTCTGAATGAGCACTGATGCTTTTAGCGTAATACTGACTGCTTTATTCACGTGTGCGTGCGTGCGTGCGTGCATGCATGCGTGTAGCTTATGCTATGACATAGTGATACGGGTTAAATTTCATTGAAGCAGGATCAATGAATTAATCAGCTTGGTGTTAAACGAAGACCATGACTCCAGCCGTAACACGCAGGCCTACACAAACTTAGGAATTCACACGGCTTGCCACATAAATGCCTTAATGACCGAAGCGCTTGTCAGCTGGTTAGTCTGTTGATCCTGCTTTTTGAATTTGCCCCTCAGGTGAGTTGACGGTAGGAGAGATTTTAAATAACTCGTTCCAAGTCCTAATTGACATCTCTCGCACCCAAGGTAGGTTTTGACTTGTGTCCGTGCACCTGCACAGTTTGAAATGACCCTTCTGTTTGCTAATGTTGACGTTGTTGAACACTCGTTCACATCATGCAGTAATGGAGCCGTGCGTGTGACGCTAGCCACAGCCGTGCCGCAGCGTAACGCCCCCCCTAACGTTGCCTTGTCCTCCCCCCCCCCCCCGTCCCAGACGCCAACAGCGTGCACAACTCCTCCTCTTCCTCCTCCACCCCCGTCACCAACTCGGCCGCCGTCACCTCGGCCATGAGCCGCGGCGGCAACCCGGTGACCATCGCGGCGCAGATGAACATCACCACCAGCACTGGCAGCCTGCAGCACCCGGTCACCATCACGGGGCCGGTCAACCTGGCCACGGTCAACATCCCCACCACGGCTCACATGAATATCGCCCACCCGGTCGCCATAACGACGCCCATGTCCATGAATATCACCGGGCCCCTCAACATCGCTATGAGGCCCATGGAAAGCATGCCGTTCCTTTCCCAAGTCCTGCCTTCTTCTCCCCCCTGGTAGAGCCGCCAAGATGTCCACCCCTGTGTTTTACCCAGCTAGAGACACCCCCGCCACCACACACACACACATACACACACTCCCAATCCATTTTAAGTAGTTTATGTTGTAGTAATGGAAGTAGAATTGAGGAAAAGTCTACTGCTGGTTATCATTGCAGCAGCATTAGAAGTGAACACAAACTAGGATGTAGAGATTCTACTTCCTCTCTTAACCTTTGGTTTTCTGGTTAGCCACTGAAGGACAGTGTCGCTCTTTTAAAGGTTGAAGATGAATTGTCTTGACTGGATGTTCCAGTGTTGAGGACAGGAGAATGTGTTGAACCTTTTTGGCATTGGAAATGACACCTAAAGCGGTGTGTTGCTCGTATTGTTTTAAACTTTATAGAACATGTTTTGTTTTATTCATTTTTGTAGTTCTAAGTTTTCTTTAGCTGACTTATCAGTATTTAATAGTTTTAAGTATTTTTAAGACTAAAAGTATAATAAAAGGGACAAAGGCTTCCATTTATGGGGAGGGTGAATTATATTTTGGCAAAGCAATAGTTTGCTCATGGTTCTGAGGCTGTTTGTATGGTGTTTACAAATGCTTTTAACCACAAACCCTCCCTCTGTCTTGTATCCATTTTGAAATTGCTGGAAAACACTTCTTACTGCTGGATACTGTACGTTTTGTGTGCGAGTTTTGTATGTGGTTGGAGCAGGACATTACAGATCAAGGTACAGGAAAAGGAAATGTTTGGAACCAAAAGCACGTCCCCTTGACTATGCCCTGAAAACGGCAGTATTATCAAAGGTCAAATTATTTTCGCTTTTGCTTAAATGAAACCTTTGTTGTTACTATTGTTATTATTTTTATTATTATTATCATCATTACTATTATTGTTATTATTGTAGAGGTCAAAAGAGCCACATAGTGGCGTAGAAAACACTATCCTGGCCCCAAAGGTTTTATTTGTTATTTTCAAAATGTTTTTTCCCCCATTACAGTATTTAAATTCTCTTGGACTCTTGTTGTGGGAATAGGATCCCATCACTGTAACTCCCTACTCAGGAATTCTACTGAGAATATTCTAAAAACAAGCTAACCATTTAAATAAATAGAAAAATAAATAATGTTTTTTTTTGTATAAAACACTATTGCCTTTACGGTTGGGAGATTAAAACTAAAACGTATTGCTCAGCAATGCATGTACTTTATCACCACTTACGTGAAGGCCCATTCTTGGTAAGAGAATTTGTAAAAACAACTCACTGTACTCCACAGATGTGACCTAGCGATATCTAAAATGTTCCAAGACATAATGTCCTAAAATATAATTGTCTATTTGCAAATGTTTGCGTCTTGACTCCAAACGCAGGTAATGTATAAACTCTGACCACTTATCATTAAGCAAAGTGCAACTGGAGGGCCACACATTGGCATAACATTTTGCAGCCACGCTGGTGTACATAACTGGCATACTTGAAATGAATGTGGTCTGTGTGCAAATACTCGCTGTGATTAGTGAACTGCAGAGACATGTGTTTTATGTGTAACTTCATTGACCCTTTTGTTTTCTATTTCAATCCACTGTTAGTGGAACTTGCTGTGTCACATCTGTCTCAGCGTGACCTCCACACAAACGCTAAGCCAAATGCGGTGTTCACACACAGGCTACTTTGCCTGATCTAATAGACCAAATGTGGGATGGCCTAAAGCAGGGGCAGGGAACCCTGTTCCTGGAGAGCCGTTGCCCTGCATGTTTTAGATGTCTCCCTGCTCCAACACACCTGATTCAACTTAGTGGGTCGTTAGAAGCCTGATAACGAGCTATTCATGTTAATCAGGTGTGTTGGAGCAGGGATACATCTAAAACATGCAGGGCAGCGGCTCTCCAGGACCAGGGTTCCCCTACCCCTGGCCAAAAGTATACCGTGGCCTTTTAAATTATGGCGAAGTATATGTGAAGAAAACTTGATAATTCACTGTTTGTTACTGTGACCTCTGTGGGCTCTCTTTTGGTCAGACTGTAAATTAGCAGTGTGCTCAGATAGTTTTGCCTAAAGGATTATATCTATTTATTAAATTGGGAAAAATTAATTATTGGTATAACTCACTCCAAATGTACATACTGGTATTTGAACAAAAATTCTGAACCCTCCGTTCATGAGCCATTTCTTAATATGTGGTTGGCCTCACTTATACAGTTATACATTGTCTGTGTTTGGACTCCAGAGAGGTAAATAATATAATCATGTTGAAATAAAATTGGTTTAGAACACAAATTATTTTGCACAAGCTATGGGGTAATATGGTCATAGGATGTTGAGAATGGTTTGCTAGATACTTTTAATTGAAGATTATATACATACTTTATATATATATTTTTTAGACTATCCCCAGTTCATTAGCCATTGGCAGCTCTTGCAACTAAGTGTGATACTAATTAGGGAATTTACATTGAATAGTGAAAGCAGAGATGGGTGTTGAAATGATCTGAATTTAAGGTTCATCAGCCCAGGTATGCATTGTGACAGCTAGAATGTTTCAGGGCTTTTGTAGAGTTGCCTCATGCCTAAGATATCCTCCAATGGAATTTGTTCTGATGTAGAATTGGTATTGAGTTCTTTGAAATAGATTTCCTTTCCATCAGTTTTCAATGTTGCATGTGGACGACTGAGCTTATCTTACAAAATCTGCATTTAGAGCGTAGTGGATTTTTATTTTTTTTATTTAAATAAAACACTAAAAACTTAGGTTCAAAGAAAGTTTGGTGGTGTTTGTCCTTCAACACAATGGCTGTAACAAGTGTGCCTGAATTACTTTACAAAACTTTTCCACGCTTAAATGCTTCCAATTATGTGCTGTGCATTGGAGTAGTTTTGTGAAGTAAGCCTTCATCAATGTAGTTGGCCAGAGGCCACACTGGCCTAACAAAATTGTTTTTATTTTATTTGTTGCAGTTTGAATTAGTTGTTTTCAACTTTACTGACTGTTTCATGAACATATTTTATCTACACACATTTTTTTATTGTGATGTTAATGTACTTTTAACCATGTGCTTTCATTAGATATCAACTTAATGTGAATAAGGCTTTTTTTTTTTTTTTTGGGCCAAATTATGATTTGGAAGATAATTTTGAACAATCTTCCTTGTGTTTTCCATGATGAATTTGGCAAATATTGTGAAGGCAAATGAATGTATATCTTTGTACAAACCATTTAGTTCAGAGAACGTGTTAGTTATGATAGACACATGCAAGAAAAAAAAGATAACCTTTTTTATAAATCTTTTGTATTAGAACATTAACAATGGTAATTTTTGTATATAAAAAAAACTAGGCTTTCTGATTAGCAGAAAGGTAAAACATTCCTACATTTTTTTTAAATGTACGTTGAGAATAATTATGTAAACATATGCGAAATGTTTTATGTGCCTTTTATTTGGGTTTGTCTAAATAAAAGAAAACAATGGAACATGGTTGTGGGCTATCCATGCTAAATCCCAGATATAGGAGGGTAAATATGCCTCATTCAACTTTCCAAAATCGCTGGAAAAAAAAAAAAAAAAGATTAGTGAGGATGTCTCTTTACAGTGTTTCTTTTCAAATATATATGTATTTAGTTCTAGTTAACCCTTTTTAAGGAAACCAGAAATACTAGTAACACAATTTGCGTCTGTCTCTAGATGTTTTATGTACAGATTCATAGAGTTGGAATTAAATTATTACGTCACTGGCTTGCTGGCTCGCAGTTGGCATGCTAACGAAAGTGCCTCGGACTGTTTGCCTAGTGGAGTGGATTGTGGGTATTCTGTGCCAAACCACGCTGTTTTTATTTTTCATACATTACGTTAACCATTAAACTTGGAAACTTTGATGGGTTGTGTGAAGTTATTGTTTAATGGATTCTAGGATGCGTATTTAATGTCTATTTTCTCTAAACTCGCCATGCAGGTATGTTGTCGTGCCACGAGGTGGCTATGGTGCTATTTTGACTGGTTCAATTAAATACACCAGGACATCGTGGACTAGACCACGTGACTGGCGAAGGTAGCCGAGTATTATGTCCGACTGCTTTTTGCATTTGGTCTCCCACCCGTTCATTTCGTTGTGACTTAGGGCTTGTTTCAGGACTGTGTGTTTAATATTATTGTACAGTAGCATACACGCAGCGAAATGGCATAACTCCAAAACCCGGATTTAATCTTCCACCATTAATATTGCATTCACGTGGTTTCATCCACGGAGTGTTGCGGTCGCCCGTGTGCTAGAGGCAGGCCTCTCGTTGAAGCTGGATACATTGTTGGGAACTGGGAAGACGTCGCTCCTCCTGCCTGGAACTGGGAAGACGTCGCTCCTCTTGCCTGGCTCCGATTACAATGATCGCCAATGAGGATACAACACAAGGCCGTTCCAACTGAGTTTATGTAAGAACATTCGAAGGCAAATTTGGATTCGGCCTTTTGATTCTAATGTGAGTTGGCAATGTTAACGACTCTTCCAGTGTTTCAGATAGGAACGATAGACTTACCTACGTTTTAAAACCAGTGTGTTGTTCAGATTTAGGCTAACTCAATTTTGTGTACAAGGTAAACAATGCAACAACAAACTGCTACACAATGTTAATATTTAATAACGGAAATTAACTGCCCCATGAATTAGTGTCATTTGTGATTATTTATCGAGGCCTTGTATTATTTTTCAATGCTTACATTTTGTCTTGGAACTGGACTCGAAAGGCTGAATGCTGTTAGCTTGGAAAAGTCAGTCACCAAATCGTAATTTGACAAACATTTGAGATGTATCACGTTTGTGTGTTTAATAGGCTGGATGAGCGCAATTTACTAGGTATTTGATATGGTTTCATACGATATTGCACATTCTATTGTAGACTGAACATATCAGATGATAGCTGGACTGGTTAGCAGTGACCCGACGATATGCTAGTACTAGTACCATAGTAGTAGCTCTTTGGTTCAGCCTATTTACACAAAAACCTTTGGGTCTAAGAAACCATTGAAATCGGCAACGACTGCACATTTTAATACACATAACATCTAAATTTTATTTAGCAGGTAGTCTGGTAGACCGTTTTTTAATTGGTGCACATATTATTCTGGTTAACATTATCTGACGTCATTGAATAGTTTTTTCTTTCATGATTTCTTTTTTCAGGAAGTGTTTTATATGTGCCAGAATATAGATTAGTATTACTCCGTGTATATATATATATATATATATATATATATATATATATGTATATGTATACACATGTATGTATGTATGTATGTATGTATG
>JAODTR010000006.1:2301960-2326899 GCA_025399935.1 Amblyopsis rosae | reverse complement strand
AAAAAGAACCTCGGAAGGAAGTCTGTAAAAGTAGGTCAGAGAGAGAGAGATAGAGATAGAGAGAGAGAGAGAGAGAGAGAGAGAGAGAGAGAGAGAGAGAGAGAGAGAGAGAGAGAGACGCAGGGTGGAATATTAAGAGAGCAGTGAAAACACTAGTGTTATTCAGCGCAGCTCTGCAGTACAGTAGCTCTCTCCTCTCTCCCTGGCTTTCTTACAAGATGCCAGGCACCCGTCCAAGGCTCCACGCACTGTGATTCGTGGACGTCTAAAGGAAGACGGGCTCCTGGCTATGTGCCCCGAGCCCCAACCCAAATAACCCTGCTTGTTTTGTTTTTTTTCTCCTCTTTGCTTCCTGTTAGCGGGCATGTGCTACTGAAGCTGCCCTTCCCCGCTGCTGGGCCCCTGCTGGCGCTTATACTGGTCCAGTTGGGTGGCGGGGGGTGCGCCCTGGCCGCGTGCCCCTCCGAGTGCTCCTGCGGGCCAGACCACAGGGAGGTGGACTGCTCCTGGAAGGGGCTGAGGCGGCTTCCCGACGGCCTGCGGCGCGACCTCCGCTCGCTCAACCTGTCCCACAACCACCTGCATGCTCCAGAAGCCCTGGACGGGCGGCTCTGGGCGTACGCCCACCTCCGCGTCCTGGACCTGTCCCACAACCGGCTGGCCCAGCTCCCCGCAGGGCTGCCCCGCTCCCTGTGGAGGTTCCACGCCTCCGCCAACCGCATCCGGCTGCTGGAGAAGAACGACACGGCCTACCAGTGGAACCTGCGTGTCCTGGATCTGTCTGGCAACCAGCTGCAGCGCGCCGTCTTCATCAACAACACCCTGGGTAACCTGCGCGCCCTCCACCTCAGCCACAACCGCTTCTGGACCGTGCCCACCAACATGCCCGCCAGCCTGGAGACGCTAGACCTTTCCCACAATTCCCTGGTGCAGGTTCTCCCGGGCTCCATGGACCGGCTCTCTCGCCTGACCCACCTGCGCCTGCACGCCAACCGTTTCTCCACAGTGCCCCAGGGAGCCTTCGACGGGCTGGCGGGTCTCAGGGTGGTCACCATGGGTGACAACCCCTGGGCGTGCCATCTCCGGGACAACGTCGCCTATTTGTTGTCGTGGCTGCAGCGCACGCCCGCCCGAGTCCTGGGCTGCCCCTGCCATGCCCATCCCACATGCAGACAGGCGGTGTCCACCAGCTGGGGGGAGGGAGCTTGGAACTTCTCCCCACACACCCAGCCTCCTCTGGCAGCCAGTGCCCAGGAAGGTGGCTCTATGGGTCCTGAAGCCGGCACTACCGACCGGCGGTCGGCCAGGCATTGGATGACCAACGAGGACCTGAGCACTCTTAGCACCTTGGCCACGGAGCCAGGAAATGGCCCGAACACAGTACCCAGCCTATCTGCTGGGAGTCGTCTTCCAACCGAGACCAGGATGCCCGGCACCACAGACATGGCTTGGGCCACTGTAAGGCTCTTGATCACGGAGAGCGTCTACACCAGTACTGGCAGGAAAACCTCCACTCTGCGCACCAGGAGCGTGAGGAGGCCAAACCAGTCTGTTGCCAGTGGCGTCCATAATACCGCCCTGTCTCTATCTAGTGAGTGTTCAGTGCGCTGGACCGTCAACGTGTTGCTCCTGTCAGTCATTCTACAACATGTCCTCTAACAGACAAACCCAGACTGCTTGTCCACCAGTGTTGTGTGGAGTTTTGGCATGAAGCACAAATGTGGACATATTTGACTGTATAGACTGCAAATGGATCAATACGCACAATGCAGCGTTATGATAATATTTCAGACTTTTTAAATAAAATTACTTTATTCATGCAGTATTTGCGATGAAAATGAATGGCAGCTTGTGATAACAATGGCAGTATTGTGATATCTCCAAGTAAGTTGTGCTTGACTTCAGTTTTAACCTGTTCTTGATTACTGTAAACCTTGAGTAAGACGCTGCACTAGAAGCTGCACTAAACATTACTGATGTACAGTAGTGTGTCATATATTCCACTGATACATTAGGCCTATTAGACTGGTGAAATGGAAAAATCCAAGTTAAACAAATCAAGACAAACTTGCTAAAAGTAGCCTAAAAAATACTCAGAACATTATGTGTGCCTGCCTGCTTAATGAAACCAAAGTGTTTGTAGCAGTGCATTTGATATACTGTGCAGACAGATAGCATCAGAACATACAATGCACCTCTTCCTGCTATAATGCAGCCATTATGTAATAGGATTTACTGACAACTCGGTCTGTATATGTTTCCTTTGTGAAAACAGTCACATGTTCAGCCACTGACCTTATCACCAACATACTGTAAAAGCACATGGTATAATAAAACTAGTAATACTTGTCTCAAAGTACCATTAAGGTTTGTTTTAAGGTTTGATACATGTAAAATGCAGCACAGTTGGATGTGTTGAATAAACCAGATCATGTTTATTAGAATCATATAGCAACTTTGGTAAATTTTTTATATTTTTATTATAATTTAAAAGGCCTTTTTAAATTATATTTTAAAGTGGATCTAGAGTATATGACATCCTGTGACTAGATGTGTGGACACCAGCATCTCAGCTCAAAGCAAATGCTCAACCTCTGTGGGCTTTGTGGGCCACACACGCACGCACACACACACACGCATGCGCACGCGCACACGCACACGCGCACGCGCACGCACACGCACACGCGCACGCACACGCACAGGCGTGAACGCCCGGACCGGATATGAAAACAAAGAACAGAAAAGCTCAGATTACAACACACACAGATGGAGTCAATGCAACGTGATTCTATATCTTTATCTATAGAAAATAGTTGTGTGCTTTAATGTTTAAATTAGTATCACCTTTAATTTAACTTTTACTGACTCTCATGCATTTTTTCTGTGAGTTTTAAGAAAAGACAATAAAACTAAAGTATCAAAAATATACATATTGATGGATGTTTACTAAGAAACAGATGAAGAATGTGTTTTAGTAGTAGAAATTGTGTTTTCATAAAAGCAAATTACTACGTTTAACCAAAGAGGTTTCTGGTAATTGACCCTGACGTTTTTTAAGGTGAAATATTTTTGAAGGGGAATTAAATCCTTTTCATCAAAAGTGAACCTTTAACTGATCTAGATGAAAAACCACTTTGCGTTAATGAGAAATAGGCTGCCCTCTTGTGTTCACATGGTACTTACTGTAGACCAGGGCTGTTCAACCCCGGTCCTGGAGGGCCGCAACCTGCATGTTTAGATCTCTCCCTGCTCCAACACACCTGATTCAAATGAACGGTCCTTATGAGTTAACAACCTTGAATCAGGCGTGATGGAGCAGGGAGAGATCTAAAACATGCAGGGAGATCTAAAACATGCAGGGTGCGGCTATTCAACACTGCTCTAAGAAAGAAACAGTGTTTATATTATATTAATAAGCTATATTTGTGTGTGTGTGCGTGTGTGTGTGTGTGTGTGTGTGTGTGTGTGTGTGTGTGCATGCAGTGTTGTAATCCTGTATGTCTTGTCCAGTCTCACAACAACACTGTTTTCTAAACACCAATCAGAGTAAACCAAATTACAGAGCAATGTAAAGAAACCTATTTGGAACATTTGAAAGGAGGAACTAAAAGCCAAAGTAGGCTAGAATGATATCTGGCCCTAAACAGAGAATATATCTTCACTGTACAGGCTTAACTGTACAGGTTTAGTGACCACAAATTGGGAAGGAATATTAAAAATATCGTAGCAACCAAAAGAAGGCAGAATATGTGGTCTGTGGTCTGTTCGGAGGTTGAGACAGAGATGCACTTCCTCCTTAAATGCAAAGAATATAGTGAAGTAAGTAAGAAACTATTACTTTAATGTGTAAGTTAAGTTTAAATTACAATCTGAAATTACAGGCTTCAAAGTACTAAATTAGTTGAAAAGGTGATAAAACATGTCTCGCTGCCAAATATGTGTTAGCATGCCACAACCTGAGGGACAATGAGAGACCTTTATGAGCGCGCACACACACACACACACAGACGCACATGCATGCACGCACACCACACACACACACACACACACACACACACACACACCCACACACGCACACACAAACACGAACACAGGAGTGCTTTGGGGGATAGCTACTAATATGGGATGTGGGTTATGTAACAGTTATATTACACTGATATTCATGTTGTGTAACTGTTCAAATTGTCTGTAACAGTTATGTTGATGTCCATGTTATGTCACAGTATGTTTTGTGAACTGTCTAAATTGTATGTTACACTGATATTCATGTTGTGTAACTGTCCAAATAGTTGTTTTGTTTGTTATTCTCTGGAAACATTGTCTTTAAACTTTCATGCACATAAAGCAAATGTAATTGAATTGTGTATGTGTGTGTTGTATGTCTATGTATGGGTGTATGTGTGTGTGTTTGCCTGTGTGTGTGTGTGTGTGTGTGTGTGTGCGTGTGCGTGCGTGTGTTTTGTGTCTGTGTTTTGTAAGCTTTTGTAAGTTTAGGCTCTGTGTGTGTCTGTCTGTTGTATGTCTCTGTGCGCACGCGTGTGCGTGCGTGTGCGTGTGTGTGTGTGGCTCTACCGTGCTCTATACTGGCCTCCCCCTCAGCGTGTTACAAAGCATGGTCTGAGGTCCACCATCCCAGCAGCTTGTTAAAACTATTTGAACCGCTGGTACAAACAGAGGTAACCGACAAGAGAGTAGCCCAGAGGCATATTAGTTCTCCCCACCCTCACAGCAGGCCAGCAAAACCTTATAGCCTTTCCTTTTTAGAGACCAGTGGTTGTGGACGCCTGCCTGCGGCGCTAAACTGGTGTTGGCGGATGCACACCGGCAGAATCACTAAAGAGAGAGAGATTTCTCTCTTTGTGGACATGGATGTCATGTGGATTCATTTTGAGGTCAGGTTGTCATTGCACGAGTTTACGGTTCATCACTATGCTATACTGCCCTCTTATGGGGTAAGATAGACATTGCTAGCCTATAGCATCAGTATCCACAAGCTGTCTGGAGGTAAGTAGTATACCGTACCGTAACTGTCAATAAAACAGATCATTTAACATTTTCAGGAGCCACCTGCTAACTTTTAAACTCTTAATATTGTTTTCTTTCGACACTAGTAGCCTACTGGGGTTACATTATTAATTAAGCCTACCAATTATTACCATACGGTTATAAATGGGATAGTGTGTGGGCTCGATCTAATTTGCATTAGATGTGTGCGACTCGTTTATCGATTATCAATAGAAAAAGTAGGCGTGTGGAGATATTAGCGGCAGGAAGGAGAACTGATACAGGAATCTCGCTTGAAGAGAGATATTTCTATAGGCCAGGAGAAAAATGTTGTAGCCTATATTCTGCTGGCCCACTGAATAGAATGTAAGTTGACAGACCGTGGTGTACAAATCACACACGCGCACACACACGCGCACGCACGCACACACACAAGCACACATCTCACTTATTATGAACCACTTTGACAGTCTATGGCACACCAACAGCAATACATAATGGACACATTCAACAGGGCATAGCATGGTGACTTGAAATTCAAGGGGTAGGCTATATTTTAAGATTACTGTTAGCCTGATTGTTAATATCAGTCACTGTAACAATACTGTAGTATGTCCCCCACCCAGTGTTTACCTGGTACCACAGATCCTCCACTGTAGCAGATACAGTTTGTCTTGTAAACCATATATGCATATTGGCAACATGATATTTTATACTAGGCCTCATTTGCTTGCAGGTTGCCAAACTGGTCCTGAACAATGATCACATCCTAATCGTATTTGGCACTCTAGCTGTGTGCATTATTTACAACTACAGTAGGTGACAAGTGAAACCAGTCTATTTGCCCTATAGTAGCAAACCACTAGTTTATTTGTCTCAATGCCAGACTCCTGTTCTTGTTCCCTGTCCTACTGTCATAATCACAACCGAGTTTTGAGCTCTGGCAGAGCCTCTGTAGGTGGCCAGGACACAGAGCTATTTCTGAAACCTGTGTGTAAACAGAAAAAGGGACAGATTCGTGGTAAGAAGCCGCGCATGGTTTGGACATACTGAACTGTGTGCAGCCATATAAACAGCAGCCCTCTGACTCAAACGACACTGTAGGAGCCTGTACATGCCTCTGGCGTATTTCTCTACATGGCCTGTGGAGCAGGCAAATGGTGGTGTCATCTCTGCCACTGGAGCCTGTAATGGCTTGTGAGGTCACACAGAGCCTTCCACAACCAGTCATTATTATGTGTAGATTTTACAGCGACATTGCACATGTTTGTATTCTACCCGATTGAAACGAGTACATATGTATAGCCTGGTAAATCTGCATTGAAACATGAGACGGGACTGCTTTTCCACATTGCGAGATATTGTGACTGCTGTAGTAAACTGTGAGCTCTGTTGTGTATGTTTTCAGTCCCCTGTGTGTGAGCATGTCACCAACTGCTGTGACTAAGTTTAGCTTCTATGCACCACCGCCCCCTGGAGGAGTGGAGGGGGTGGAGACTGCAGGTTGATCAATGGCGGGTGAGGTAGCGCTACATAATGAGAGTAATGAGGGAGCCAGGACATGCACTGTGACAATGCCTTGGACCAGGAGCATTGTGGTTAATTTATTGTCAAATATGTTCAGGCCATTAGCGCTGTACAGATTCTCAACTGGGGCAAACACACTGGTTAGATCGACTGCACATTTACATTGCTCATCTTCTGTGTTCCAACAATGACCTAAATAACTTGTCCTCTGTTTTTTCTTATGTTCCACTCCTATTTTAAATTTTATTCATGGGCAGGGTGGTTTTTGTGACAGTAGTACCATAGAAAATATCAGTCTTACACCCATGCTGGGGTTGTTTTATATATTGGTGGGCGTTTTGTGATATTTGTGTGCATAGCATTTCAGATATGTTGGGATTTAAAGTAAAGTATAAGAGATTTGGTTTGTTCCTTCCTTATTATCAATTTTGTGAAATGTAGAAGTCAGTATTACAATACAACTGATATCACATAATGTTATACGAATAACATGATATATTTATATATAATATTATACATAATGTTTTCTAACTGATCCAAAGAGAGATATTACACCTTATTAGATGAAAATATGATTGACACGTTGTGAAATGTGAATATATTTACTGAGCCAACAAAAGAAAGATATAAAATAGTGACAAGTGTTAATCTGGACATGATAAAAAAAAGTGGTTTCCTTAATGTTAATGCTCAGATGAACAGCAGTTGTATTATTCTGGCAGCCTCAGTATAGTAGCCTTATATACATATATATATAGTAGGTATTCAAGGCTGTCTTTGCTGGGTTGTAGTGCGCATGACCACAAAGTTAAAGGGAGGAGACGCTAGGGGGAGACAATGTCACCAAATGATCGACCTTGTGCAAGCGATTAATGACGACTATCCTCAGGGTTTTGAATTTTAACACGGTCCCTGTGGAGCAATGCAAACGTCATTGAATTCCCTCTGATCAATATGAAACTATTCACGAAACCTGCTGAATGAACAGGCAGAGAGGGGCTGAATGATATCCAAAAACGATCAACCTTTTGTGTTAAAAGGAGCTTGCACCTCAGAGGTGCCTGGAACTGGTCTGTCGATGCATTGTGTCAGTTGATGCAGCTTAGCCCAATGTCAAGCGGGCATCTGCAAGTTCAGAGTGAAACCCCTGTGAGAATCCCTTTACAGAAGTGACATTTGATTTAAATAAAATCCTCTTTAGGATTATTTACGTGCAAAATACAAGATGTTTGTTTAACTCCAAATAATTTGCTATAAACAAATTATAATATTAATATGTGAGAAAATTTTTGTTTATATAATTTTTGCCACATATTGTCTTATCCTTTTAAACATTTGCAATCAAGGTTGTGTTTACATGTTATTTTTAATAGGTTATCTCTTTTAATAGAAATCAAATTAAAATAATGTGTTGTAAGTCAAATAGTGTATAACTCTTCTAATTTCTTACTGCATGTATGCTTTTTCACACGCAATACATTTTATCCTGCCATTGACATCCAAAAACATGATTAGTTAGGAGCCATTTTTGCATGCTGAATTCCATATGTACTGACAGGCTTCTAATCCCGTAGCACTGCATTCTTATTATGATATGCTCCTACAAAGCTTTCTCTTGCAGTTGGTCCCAAAAGCTCATGCTAATTTGATGTACAATATAGTTTATTTTTTTAATTATACAATATTGTATAAGAGGGAATTTTACATTTGAATTGTGTTTGTCTATACATACCTTTTATATTCACATCTTCAAAGCACTTGACAGATAGGACATAAGGGATATCCCTTCAATACTTTTTCTGCTCATTAATCAAGAAACCTTAACTGCCTGAACAGTGATTGATTATATTTTGAAGTTCATCACTGTCAAAAAGCTCTTAGCGTTTTACCTAGTGTATTCAACACAGTATCCTACCTCATTAGGTGGGAATAATAATATGTGTATTGTGCATATGATGGTTATGATTATCTATGCCTATATGTATAACTTTTTTTGATAGGAGATATATTGATTCAGTAATGTATTATTTTACAGCATTACTCAGTTGGATGTTCACAAAGCTTCTCACATTTAGTTCTGCTGCTCACTGAGCAGGTCCACTGCAAATAGAGGTCAAGTGCCTTGCTCAAGGACATTGAGTTGTTGAGTGAGAAGCAAGCATCTTTGATATCATGAAGATGAACAGGTGCTGCCACAAAGCATTCCTAAATTTAGAGGAATATATTGGCGTGTGAGCTGTCAATGAGCCAAATGGCAAATGGCAAATAATTTGTAGTTAAATAGTTATAACAACTGTTGCATAATGTTTAGAGCAGAGAGAGTGTTATAGCAGCATATAGCAGTAAATGCAGCAGCTGTTGGACAATAATATACTTTTGGTTGCGTTAAATCTATTGTTGCTAAAACAAGACGAGTACAGAATGAAATATAAGAAAATACCTATTTATGAAACTTCAATAAATAGGCAGGCAACACCCATCTATCTTCACCAATGATGAATGGTCCAGTCCAAACCACTAGCGAGAATACATATGTCATGGCTGGAATGTTTTTGTGCTACTAAATTATTTCACAATGCATATATTGGATCTGTTTTTTTTTTGTTAATAAAAAGAATAATTACAAAAATGGGCAATTCTCTTGCAACTTTTGTTTTTGATCAAGGTAGAAAGAAAGTTAATCAAATGAACAAAAAAAATGAATACAAAAAAACTATGTAAAAGAAAAACACAACTGAGATGGCTGCATGATGACCTACTTGGAAAAATCTTATAGGCTATGCGTTGCCTGTTGTGCTTTCTATGCATCTTTACATTAAACATATAAAATAACACTCATAATTCCAAAATATGTGTTTGTTCAGTATAAACTAATTTTAATTTTTATCATTTTTTAGACTTGAGAATGTATAAAGTAGGCTAGGCCTATTAGACTAACTATAATATAGCATTATGGATAGGAATTAAGATGACCATAGCATCAATGTTTTCATTGTCACACATTAAATTTAAATATCAGTCAAGGTAACAAAATATAACTTGTTTATAACATTATTATAATACAATCTCCTGGTCTTGTCAAATGAGACATATTACAAATAGGAGGGTTAGTTTGCAGTGTCCGAATTGACGTCAATTGGATTGGTTAGGTGACAAGCCCACGCTCCGCCCCTCGCAGGCTAAGGTACAGCATGTTGAAAGAGGGAGGGAGCTAGGCTGAGCTGATCCCACGTGTGACGCTTTCATTCCCGGCTCAGTAATATTCTCATAGCGGGGCTTTGCATATCTCCAGCCGTATCTGTGCGTCTGTTACTGTAGTTCCAGCCTATAGTTTGGTTAGATATGGAAGGAGACGGGAGTCAAGCTACATCTGGAAGCCTAAATGACTCACAACATGACCCGGGGTAAGGAAATATATTTTGAGAATTAATCTGAGACTCGATTTGTTCATGTTACAACATATTGAGAGGACTTCGAATGCCGTGCTGGATTCGTCCCACAGTACGCACTTTACCGAGGCTCTGTTTTCACATGCAGTTTTAACAGCCTCAGCTTTATAGCAAGTGTGGCCTGCCCCCTTTTCAACATACAATGTAATTATTGCGCTCGGATATGTTTAGTAATTATTTGTATGCTTCAAGATCGCTTTTAGAAGTAGTTAGTCGTCAAAATGGCCGAACTGACATCTGGACTCACTTCTGTTGTGTTTTCTTCTTACAGTAAAATGTTTATCGGTGGCCTCAGCTGGCAAACCTCACCAGGTGAGACTGTTATTCTTTTTTATCGGCACCAATATTTTGTTGTTTTGTTGCTTTAAGTGCGCGATCGTGGTAGCAGCTAGCGATATGTGTGCTTATGTGCACTGTGATAGTGTACTGTATGGGATATCTTACTAGTGTGTGTGCGCGCAATGTTATTTTTGATCTCCGTTCATCTGAAGTCCTCTATTCGACCCCTATGCGCATCGCGGGGTGTTTTTAAATTACTATGACAAAAGCATGACTGTACATTTCTGTAATATTGCCCGATATATTTTCTCTATTTACAGACAGCCTTAGAGAGTATTTTAGTAAATTCGGAGAAATAAGAGAATGTATGGTGATGAGAGACCCCACGACAAAACGTTCCAGGTAATAGCCTAAGCTTTTACATTCCCTTTCCTGTGTTTTAAAAGATATAGCGTACTTTCTCCATGTTTAGTAAAAATCCAGCGTGAGTGCTTGCTTGTGTGTTTGTATGCTTGTGCGGCCGTATGCGAGCGCGCACACGTGTGGTTTTACAGCAAGCCAGCCAGATAAGCATAAACGCTCAATGCTGTAAAGCTGCAGCCGAATACAATTTGACATTGACTTTGTGATTGCACCACAATGTGTTGCCATATATTAGGCTATAGCGTGGTATTTCGTTCTATACGTTCTCTGCAGCTGACATTTATCATCATAATTAATGGACATTAGTAGACCAACTCATATTCAACTTATTGTAATAGCATTATATTATATATTTCATATGTTCATGTCATAGTGTGTAGCCTAAGTCTTTTATATATCTATATCAGGCTACGTTTTTAACCAACTGTATTTTTTCTTTTTGCAGAGGATTTGGTTTTGTTACGTTTACAGATGCTGCCAGTGTAGATAAAGTCTTAGCTCAACCGCACCACGAGTTGGACTCAAAGACGGTGAGTTGGCTACATGGCTGTTTATTTCATGTTGTGCGCCCCCGTGGTCACAGAGTGATCTGCGTTCCATTGCCTGTGGCCTCCTGGTGAACATCTCACAGGTTAATGGGCTCTTCAGACCAAGGTCAAATGTGAGGGGCAGATGCTTGATTGTCCCACTAGCACTAAGCTGGCAATCAACAAAAAAGAAAGAAAAACCATAACTGCCCACAACACACTTGGTGGAGATACGCCTTCTCTTACAGTCTTCTGGTTTAATGAGACCGACACGCCCCCTTATTCTCTACTGCAGCCCCAGGAACAGTGTGCACACATCTCTTGTTCCGTTGAAGGGCATGCTGTCTCACGTCTGCACTCTGACTGCCGGCTCACAATATTGTACATTATTGGCTGATGCAGCTCTGATAATGGTGATGGTGGTACACCTTAAAATATATAGGTAGTTCTAATATACATTTAGCACTTTAGGTCTTAAGTCATTCATACATTCATTGCTTAAGATATAGTCAACGCTACATAATGTAGGCCTAAATGCAGCATACTGTTCTTTGACCTACGAACAAACACATGCGCTTCTTTATGTAATTAGATTCTACTCGCATTTCACGATAAATTATAGATAGTAGATAAACAATTAAACATGTTAGTTAGTTTTCAAGAGAAGTCGATGGATTATACAATGTTCAGATACAATTATCTGAACTATCTAGATTGCTTGGGATTTCTGCTCTGCTCTGTCATGTCCAGTTTTTCTATAGCTTAGAAATGGGACGATACAAATGAAAAAAATAATTGCTACATTTGTTACCTCTTTTGAGGAGAACCTTTAGAAAAAATACAAATGAAGTTATATTTTGGTAAAGTCATTCATTACACTAGATCAGTGTATAGTGGAGGTGTAACCATTTCTGACAGGTGTGCTAGTAAATAGATAGTGTTGACACAAATAGCTAGTGCTTACATGACCACAATGCAGTCTACTATAGGCACATATTAGTGGTGCTTTTGGGTTGTTGGTTTTGTTTGAAACAGAATTGATTCAATAAGATTGGTAATGAAGACAAAATGTGAGCTTTAGATTAATTCTCAAGCTTACATTTTTCTCCTCTAATATTTTTTTACAGACTTGTGCACAGTGTATAAAAGTGTGTTTTTTGAAACACTGATTAGAGAGCTCACTGTTGCCTTGTTTGTCAGTTTTCACAACACAGCCTAGGCTGTATTTCTCTAAAACAGTTATGGGTTTATTGTACTGTTTCAAAATGAGATATTTACATTTGGGAAAAAGATATACAATATTAGAAAATGATTGATTGTTTAATATTAAAACACATCATCAGGCTTTGAAAATGGATGGTAGGTGACGATGGTAAGAGCCCTGTTTATGGACTATTTTATTGGAAACGCAAAGATATCAAATGATGATAAGCAAAATTATTTCATAATTTGTTTTTAGACAGTAGTATGTGCAGGTGACTTAAGAGTATTCAATGTCCATCCAGTTTTCAGTGTGACGTTTAGCTTATTGTTGAGGCTAGGCAACACTTTATCTAGACACATTTTAAGATGAAAACCATGTTCACCTATGTTTGAGAAAATACATCTTAACTTCCATTGTCGCCCATCTGTTAGCGGCAGTGGTAAACATCTCTCTGTGGTGACCAGCCACTAAATGAATACATAGAAAACACAAAGGCAGTTGGAATAAAATGACAAACTAGTAAGAATGATGGCATTAAGAAATTTGTACACACCTGTTTCCTGAGGAAAGGGAGCAGGGTTGCTATGCCAACCCATTTTGATGCAGCAGAGCTGCTAGATGACTTCTGAGCTTGACATTTTGAACCATAAACTTTACATAAGCATTACTTTTTATAGCATTGTCCTGGGGACATTAATTTATGGCTATAGCATACATGAACAAAGTGATACATGTTGAGTTGTTTTGTACAAACTCTCTGGTGCCACCCAAGCTCTTTTGGAGAAATTGAGGGTTTAGGAAGTGCTGATGGGTACTTTGAAACTAGTTGTTACATATCAGTTTCCCTATATACTATATGCCCTGTTATTTCCCACCATCAGGCTATGAAAGTCAGTGGAAAGAAAACCCAGTTAACTGATCATGAAAGGGCAAAACCCCCTTGAATTCATGATTTCATTATGTTTTGATAACACAGTTAGCCTAATAACTGTATTGCTATGACATTTTCATAGGGCTATTTGTCTTGGTGTTTATCCTTCTTGGTGCCAGGAATACTTTTTTTTTAATCCTTTTTGAACATGTTTTCCAAATGTACTCTTTATTTGCATGTATTACTTGGTATTTTGTGAATTATACAGCATCAGGCTGCTGCCTGGTTGCTATATATAGTATATTCTAAGAGATATGAAGCTGACTTAAAATGTGACACCTGCGCTCTTATCTGCCCTTAAAGAAACCATCAGTCTCTGTGACAAGTGTGCCTTTTTCAAGGCCATTTTTCCATTTCTTATACCCTTTAACCAGGCAATGTGTTGATTGTAAAAGAGAAAGCTAATAAGACAGCAAACCTTTTGGTCTAGGGTAAATAAACAGATTCTAATCACGCGCTAAACTAACTCTTTCAGTTGCATTTGTAATTGAATTATGGGTACATTTACTAATGATTTGAAGGATCAAAGCAGAGGTGAGATCAGATATGCTCAAAGAAATTCAGAAATTGTACTAGATTTTTTGATAGTTCCTGATGTGCTCAGCATTCAGACACTTTTTTATTCTCTCTCTTATTTAAAAAATATGAAAATAATTATTAGCCTAAATCAAACATTTTGGTGCAGATATAATCCAAGCATTATTAATGTCTCCATTAAAAACACAAGTAGTGAAATCTCTGGAGTTACGTCATCACATCACTGTGTTGGTTAGTTGGTCTGGTCAGCTAGAGTGCAATGATGGGGATTAAAGACAAATAGGCACAAATGTCTAGGCTAATCAATACACGGTTCTTCAATTGAGGAACACTAACACATTTATTCTGAAAATATTCATTAGCTTGAAGCGAAGTAATTACCGTTTATTACATTTACTTGAAGCTTAATAATGCTGTGCAGTTGTTTGCATGACGTTGTTTAGGTTTTAAGGATATTTAGTAGCACTTTTGTTATCTGGAATTGTCTCCATGACTGGAGATGTCCAATTCTCATTGGGCAGAAAAGCATGCCTGTAAGAGGGACACAGCATCACAACATGCTTGTGTTATTGTCTGCTGTAGCTTTCTGACCGGTTATGAAAACACAGTGTCTTCAGC
Organism: Amblyopsis rosae; assembly: GCA_025399935.1. Lineage (NCBI taxonomy): Eukaryota > Metazoa > Chordata > Actinopteri > Percopsiformes > Amblyopsidae > Amblyopsis > Amblyopsis rosae. The sequence goes on along the minus strand of JAODTR010000006.1, from coordinate 2,312,400 downwards.
CCGGGATGAATGTGAATGAGACATGGGAAAGCACATCCTGGGGCTTCAAAACACACATGCTGGTAATTCAGAACACATTTACCCTTTTTCAAATTTCATTTGTTCCATTTAGAAATATGCAAGTCATAGCATCTGTTACTGAATATGTTTCAAGTCAGGCCACGGTATGTAGGAGTTGAAATGTAAGGTGGGTTTTATATTGCAGTGATTTACATGACACCCTGAGTTCAGGTTGGATTTTTTGCATTTTTTGCTTGTAGAGGAGGCATGCTAAAACATACAGCATTTTAAGTATCCAAAATAAATATTGTGTACTGATTCCATTTAAAAACTAAATAAACCTTAACTACACTTTTCCAAATCATAAAAGCCATATAATTGTGACCTTTATGATATAAATGGGACCTATTAGGTCGTGAGGTGTGCATTCAGTAATGGTATATCACTGTATTAATCAAGTGTTCTGGTTATTAAATAAATGTTAACTTGATTAGCCAAATATAGGAGTGGTATTGTTGAACAATTACATCCATTATGTCAGCCATAGATATTACTTGGACGGAACAAGTAACAGTAATTGCAATTGTTTAAATTACAATTGTCTACCTATTGGTGAGCCAGTTGGCTGCCCGGATAATGTTAGCTTTTTACTAGTCTTATGTCCAACCCCACCTAAAATGTGATTGGCTGTGAAAGGAGCCACCAGTGGATTATGGCAGAAAAATTGAAGCAATTTCAACTTCCCCACCACAGCGGAGCAGATTTTTTGTGTACGTGCTCCACTGGCGGTGTGTCTTGCCTGGTGGATTTGCCCTTCAAATATCCTCCGTGCTCTCATTGAAAGCGAATAGCGAAGCCGACGCTTCGTCTGGAAGCTCCTCAACACTGATCCTTTTTGTCAAGGTGGAATGTTTCATGTCACACTTGAGAGCAACATCAGAACCTCTACAGCCCTGTGGATTACTATGAAGAAGTCTTTGTCAGTGCTAATAGACCTCTTTAATACACTACAAATATAACATCATGTAGTAAATGTTGTAAGTAAACTCATGACCTGTTTAAAATAGATGTTCACTCTGGCAGGACATTTCTCCTTTTTTAATATGCATGCTTTGATGTGGGTTCATGAACAGTCAATATCATTACTAGTCATGAATGTCATTTACATTAAAGATTGTGATAAGCCGGCAGATATCTTTTCTCTTTTTTTAAATTTTAATTAAGTTTTTTTCTACTTAGTAATTTGGTCATTGCCAGAGGGCAGACTATTACTTATTGAAAACTGTTAACACCAGTGACAGAAAAAAAGTATTATCTGTGCTGCATCAACAAAGAATAAAGGAGACGTGCCTGAACGTTAAGGCAAACATAAGTCAAATGAGTATCATTAACAGCCACCACAACAGTGTTTTTATTATTATTAGTTTTTGTGCAATGTTATCTGTTGTCTAAGTAGGTTAAATAACTGTGAAACTGCTATTTTATACCACATCATGGAGTATCTAGACTAAAACAGTAAACATAATTCAAGTGTGCTGGTTAGGTTATTGATTGAATTAGTTCCATAATGTCTGGCCTGCAGCAGTGAAGCTACAGTATGCAAGATAGTCTGAAATGATCCCAGATATATAAAGAGAATAAAACAATTGTGAATATTCCCTCCCTCCTTTTGAAATAGTCTCACAGGAGCCATTCATCATAAGCCATGACCTAAAAAGGCGCTAACACAAACTTTCTGAGAAGGATAGCATTTACATTAACATCGTCATTGCCAAATTTAGTTGTATTTCATTGTGTGCTATCTTGACAAATGTATATGTCTGTTTTTAATGAACACCTCAACATTTAATAGTTTTATTTTATGCATATTAGAGCATTATTATTACAGTTTTTGATAATTGTTATATACTATAATGACAAAACACTGAAGTATTTCACTGCTGTGTCGAAATTATGCATGCATTTTGAAATGGGCTCCATGGTGAATGAAAAGAGTAAGATGGGAAAAATACAATTTGTTTAGGTAATATGGTCAAATGAGATTTGATAGGTTTTGTATATGGCTTTAAAGAGAATGCATTACAGAGATACATTACTTTTGTATTCAAGGCATATAGTGTTGTCTTTGTACAAATAGGCCACACAAAATAATTGAGTTTGAATTGGTTATGCCTGAGGCAAAGTGCTAAAACAAATCTTTAAATGGAATTCATTATGGGCAAGGTTACCAAACCCAGGTGTCACTGAATTCATCTCTCAATTTGACCTGATTTAGAAAGATCAGTCATAACTGAGACGGGAACAAAATATGACCAACACATTTTTTTAAATCTACATATTGAAACACAGTGCTGCCTTCTCAATGCAGCGCTGAAGACATATTGTCAATATTGGATATGATTAGGCCAGTAGCTTATTTACAAAATGATAGTGAAAGGCTTTACACATATTTTAATATAGTTTACAGTTTTTTCCTATGGGGATATTGAAACAGAAATTGCTACTGATTGCTAATATGCTTCTGATTTATAGTAGTGGATAATCACATCCCCCCTGTATACAAACCTTGGAAAAAACACTGAAAATATTCAAAATGACGAAGGGAATGCACTGCCAAAAACACCAATAAGTAATTTCCTGCAAGAGAGCAATTTCGATCTGTTTGTTTCTCCCTTCAAAAAGTATTTTGGCTGAGAAAATATGAAAGGGCTATTTCTAAGAGCCATGCATTATCGTGGTGCAAAGGTTATATGACACTGTTGTCGAGAACTACACAGGTTGATAACACTTCCCGCCATGCATTTTTCTATTGGTTAAATGGGGAGGAATACATCTGATGAGATAACAAGCACAATATGGAGACACAGGCTAGACCCAGTGCATCCTTGTGGTTATTTGGCAGTACCTGGTGGGGGTGTTACAAGTTTCAGACTCTCATTTTCTCTCTGTCACTTTCAATCAACAACTCCCTTCAAAAATCTAAATGAAACGCTACCTTTGAGTTGAACATAAAAATGATAAAACTATTAAATATTAAAATATTCTTTTAATAATTGCCCAGGACGCAGTTTATGTTGTTAATTATTTTATTTTGTCCTTTGCAGATTGACCCTAAGGTTGCCTTTCCCCGTCGCGCCCAGCCTAAGGTAAGAAAAACGCCAGTCACAAACCTGTAGCTCAAATGAAGCTGTTGTTGCGTCCACTGTGTGGATGGTTTGCACACCTTGTCTCATTTCATTTGTAAAGAAGAACCACCTGGTTGACCCTTGTTTGGGGTTTCTGCTCATTCCTATTCCACTGAAACAAAGCGATTACACCGGAGAAGGCATATTAGACTTGAGCGACTAGCTAATGAGGTGCGTTATCTTTTCCCTTCAGCTTTTCCCAGGCTAATTTCTGGTCGTAAGCAGTTCCATTGATACAATCAAATATTCAGTGTGTGCAGATGGTTGTTTGGTGCAGGCACGGTCTTTGTGGAGCTGCCCTATGTCACCTCCCAGCATTTATTGGTACGGCTAAAACAGTAAAAAAAAAAAAAAAAAAATACAATGAGGCTCGTAGAAGTACAATGCACCGCTATTCAGCATTGCTATCGGGGCTTTTCCCACCTAAACTGGGTGGAAATCGATAATGGATTATTTTCTTCCCAGTGGATCAGAGAGAAGCATTGTTACAGAATAGTTCAGGTTTCAAATGAGGAATTGGCAGTGAAAGGTTTGAAAGCCAGAGCGCATGATGTCTTAAGGATATTGGCGTACAGTTGAGAAACCACCAGCGATTTCCCCAATTTTCTTAATATGCCAGCCAGTGTGTTGCTTTAACCTTTAACTCTTCTGCACCTTGCTTCCACATATTACATAAAATATAACGATAGTTAGGCGATAGTTTGTGTATTCTTTTGGGGGGCTTTTCGACAAGAGAGAAAAATTACCCTCCCATCAAAGGCATAGCTACAGTATGCTGCTTATTATTTTAAATCCATAACAACAACATGCTATGTTTAGCAGAGAGACCAAGGCTTGGAATTGGAATATGTTGAAATTCACTGAATGTCACAGCTTTTTACAAGATTCGCCTCTATGATATAAAAAGCTGTAAAGATGTACAGTAGTGCAGGAAACATCTTTTGAAATAAATGAGGTGGGAAACAGGTGGCATAAAGGGTTGATTGTGTTTGGTTTTGTATTTAGCAAGAGAATGTGGATTACAAAGCCAAATAGATGAATGGTGTATTGCTTTCTAGATCATGTTGAAGCGATTTAAGACTTTCAGAAGCACTACCATTCCCATTTGGAAAGTCTAGCTTTATTTGCATTGGTTTTCTTTTGTCCCACCGTTCCATCTACAGTCTGCCTGCCTGGCTGCTTATGCAGAATTGAATAGGCTTCTTTTCCTGTTTGAGAAGGCTCAGCTTGGCAGGTGCCTCTGTGTCACAGGGTTTGGAATACATGAGAAATATGTGAAGAGAGCAATCAGTATTCATATTCCCATGGCTAACTATGACCTTATGAATAACCCAGGCAATGACTTTTTCTTGGGTAAATGCTACACAGCAAAATGGTTGCACTATACAGTATTAAAAGAATCTGCATTTGCAAAGGCATGGTAAAAACGCTATGAAATAAGGATAAAGGTTCATGCTCCAGCAGATGGTGTCTTTTGAACACTGTTTTGTTATCAAAAGAGTGAGAAACTCTGTGAACAGTTAGCTAGCATAAGCATTATGCAAAACTGGCCTTGAGGTAAGACAAATATAATTCTAATCTAGTCAGTAGACATTTTGAGCTTTGAACAGGTGTTTTTTTGAATTGTTACATATTGTTGTGTGTTTTGAAGGTCGGATAAATGGTTACCAATACGCTATATAGCCTATGTAGGCAACTGACATTCACAAATTACTTGTTGTTTTATGCTTTTTTTCTTAATGTAATATATTTATACTCATCAGCCAGGGCCAGTCAGAGCCAGTTACTCTTGCCTTGAAAGATGGGTGTTCTGGACATCCATGCACTTTTTTGTGATTTAATCAATTTACCCTTTGCTGTGACCAGCCGCACCAGAGCACTGGCAAAGGGTGCACAGAGGAGATAACCACAGGCATTGTCTGTCATTGAAAAGATGTCAGGGTGTTAGGGAACTGCCACACCAGCGGCGATAAATCCAAGTCTTAAATAAGACAAGGCACAGCGTGACAGAACGCCCTCATTAGCGCAAAAAAATAGATAAACAAAATACGCCACATAAATATTGGAGGCTATGCTTACAGGTCACATCAATTGAAGTCCTGCACAGAGTTGGCTCTGTCTGATTGACAGACGAGGACAAATACTGACGGTGTAATGCAAGTGCTTTACGCACAATCATCTGTGCCTTGTCTCCCGTTAGCCGTTCAGCCTGGCTGGGCCCAAGCCATGGCATCATTCAATAGGCAGGAGCTAGTAGCCATAGAACGCCAGCATTTTTAATAACAAGCATATTTCATAATTTGGTTCAGCACCAGAACAGGGGGACAGCAGGGGAAAAAAGATCTGTTTGTAATCCATTACCTTATTTGTCCGAATGACTACATTTTCAAAACTACTAACTAGTAGTAAGGACATTGAATATGTGGGCATGCAGGGAGTATTCTATTTATTATCAGCCACTCATTCATTGCTCTATTTATGTTGTCAATGTTAAAGATCTCGCTTGCATTTAACTTTTAGATGAGACCGTTTTATCCGGGGGACACTGCACATTTATTTCAATGGTTAACATCTGTGTCGCTGGCTACGTATTTTCATTGTCATGTGTCCAATTGCCTTCTAAAATAATGTCTTGTCACAATTGATAAATCTGATTATACTCATACTTCATGACTGTTTTCTCTACATACATCGCTATATTTAAGGGAGAGAAAAGGGGTGACCTCATTTGACCTCATGCATTTAAGATAATAAATACTGCAGATTATTAATTGAACTGGATGAATGGTGGGGTTATGATATGTAGTGCTCTCTGTGGTGAGGGTTGTGGGGCAGTCTTGGTCAGATGGAAGCATGCGAACAGGCGCTCTATTTCCCAGAGAACTGAAGATGACAGCTGCCAACTTTGAGAAAAATTAAGTTCTTGGCCCGTTGGCGTCATCACCGGCGATGCTGTTGGTGTTGTTTGCTGTTGTATTCCATCGTGAAGTCACAGGCAACCACAGCATGTCCCAGCATGCTTTTAATTGCCAGTGGGACTGCAGGCCCTTCAGTGGGAGATGAGTTCTGATGGCTTGTTATGGAAATGAAAGGGAACAGCGGCAGCCATTCAGCGAGCGGCTGCTGTAACCCTTTCACGTCCGGAGTAGATCACAAAGCGCCTGCGTTGTAGGCCACCACTAACAGGTTGTTGCCACGGCGGTAGAAGTAGCACAATAGATCGAACAAATGGCTCTGACAACACTACGACGAGCGTCCATTAAATAGCCGCGTTTGTTTACGATGACAAAACGCCTTGAGACGAGCCTGCCTGCTTTAAAGCTGCATTTATTACCTGCAGTGGGGAAAACGGCCAAGCTGGCCGCGCTGTTGCTTTGCCTTGCTAGCAGGAAGTTCAGGGCCATCAAACAAAACTCCTGTCAAACAGCTGTCAGAAAACATAGTCCAGCTCACGGCTTCGCTGTTTAGGGTCCTCGGCAGAGCTGGGCTCTGCCCGGGGGCTGTATGGCTGGGGCTCTTTTTTTTCTTCTTCTATTAAATACCTTGCCCTCTCTCTCTCTCTCTCTCTCTCTCTCTCTCTCTCTCTCTCTGTCTCTCTGTCTCTCACTCTCCCTCTCCCCCCCCCCCCCCTCTCTCTCTCTCTCTGCTGTAAGTAGTCCCAATGCTTCATCCTCTTGTCTTGTCTGCATCCCACACCTCTCTCTGAGGGACTGTGTGCTTAATGTTCTCACCTTCAGGGAGGCTCTCTGGTGTATTGTGTTGCTATAGAGTTGAGTTATGAGGGGGAGCACTTCTTGCCACCTTCTCTTTCTAACGAAGTCCAATGATAACAATGTGCATGGTATGGATTCTCTTTCCTGTGCATGTCCATTTGTGTGTTCCAAACAGACCGGAAATGTTCAATGTTTTCATTCTTCATTCTTCATTTTTTATTTAGGAAACTTCCTGTATTTCTCTTCTTTATTGGAGCTGGCCCTCAATGCTCTCTTTATCTTGTATATGCCCTAATTTTGGTATTTTTTTTGGTCTTTTCTGGTTTACAGACCTTGTTTGCGTGCAATTGCTGCCTTCCACATTGCACAGTTATTCACTTTTGGTTTAGCATTATGATATTCGCAATCTGGAAATTATCTTGATTTTAAGCGACACAGCCCACTGCTGGGAAAATGAAACCCCCATAGCTGCCAAATCCTTTCAATGTCCCTATGAGTTTATTAAAAGAACCAGCTTCTCTCTTTTGAGCCCAGATCTGCACAGCTGCATGTGTCTTGGGCAAGGGGGTGGGGGGGTGGGGGATTCAAGGACAAAAGTCCTTAATGTAGAGAAGGGTCTATCAGTGTTCAGCTTCATAGTATCTGACAACAATCCCTCACAAATATTTGTACATCGAAAAACGAGGCAAATCATTTCTCATAAAAAAATAAATCTCTCATTTTTTAATATCATTTCAAACTATTTGGTATACACTAGCCAATATGCAGTGTATTGTCACATAAATGATAGGCGAAAGAAATGAGATGGCACAAAGTGAAGCCCATTAGCCCGAACCGGCATTTCACAGCAGAGCACATGGCATATCGCCTCATTCCCGCTGAGCGCCCAAGATATACCCTCAAATAAATATTCTGTATATTTCCTGGTTGCCTCAGTAGAAGTGCACCGTCGAAATGGGTTTTTCACCCCAGACAGAAGCAGCATTGGCTTTCTACTGACACCGAGAAACAATCCAATAGTTGGAAAAGAAACTTCGATCAAGACGGGGGAACGGTGACAAGCTAGCTAGATGGGATTTCTTCACTGTCACTCTGCTCTCAACCCATGACAAAACAGACGTGCGTAACCCACACAAACAAACCCTCCTTAGAAGACGGGTGACATGAGCAAGCCTTCTTGTCATGTTTGTTTGTATAGTTTTATCTGTCTTGTTTAGTACTAGTGCTAATGGCTGCTGTAGCAGAGGCGTACTGGACAGGATAGCAGCTAGTGGAACTGCTGCAGGCTAACGACATGGCCAGAGCACAGACTGTATGTTTGTTCGCTGGTCAGACACAATCACCAACAGTGACCCAGTTAAGGGCTATAGGCACAGCGGTGCTTGGTTGATGTGCAACTCACGTGCTGTTAAAACAAATGTTCAGAGTTTAATGTGCTTCTTAAAATAGGGAGGGATTTTCCCAACGACTCCACATCAATCTAGTGAATATAATATTTACAAAAAATTTGCATTTTTCTCATAAAAAAAAAACTTTCTATATATATATATGTATATATATATATATTGCTGGTATAACCAATGGTGTAGCTTGTCACCCTGATCCGCATTCTCAAGACGAAATCACCAATGTGTTTGTATAATATAAGGGGAATTCCAGCCAAATGGAGGCGTGTACCTTAAAGAACTACCACGCCGGTGTACTGTCATGAATGTGAATGTGTCATACAGTATGTGACTCTCTCCTTTCCTCCCATCTCTCCCCGCTGTGATCTCCTTTGCCACGGGCGGAGGGTAATTAGGTTTTCTAGGAGGGATTGAGGGGGCTCCTCCACTGGTTACCAGTGGCAGGCAGCAGTAAGACAGGAGAGTGCTGGCAGGGCAACGAGGACAGAGGGCCATGCAAGAGCCTGGCACTGTTAAACCTGATGCTGACTGACAGTAATGAGGACTGCCTGCTAGCCTGGATGGAGAGCAGCGGAGGGCATGGTCCCACCACCCTTCAAGACCTCTTAGCAAAGCCTCTGCGCGCCACGCATGCACGCACGCACAATATGCGTGCTCCCCAGACTCTGAAGTTCAGGGGTGCCAAAAATCGAATCCGGGTGTTTGGACAAAAAAATTTCTTGGATTTCTTTCCATCCAAGACCTTCAAAATCACAAATTCTTTAAAAAGAGTGTAATATTAATTACCCCCACCTTCATTTTTCTTTTTCATTTTTCTTTTTCACAGTCAGTCTTCTAAATTTTTTTGATCCGGCCTCTGAATTTCAGCTGTTTCTATCAGTGCTCTTCAAATAGATCTTTGTTCAAACATGCTGTGTGAGATTTGCAGAGCAGAGAGTTAGACGTGCAGTTCTGCCTGAATGGCTTCTATGATGGTGATGTGCGAGAGGCCGACGTCGGCAAGATCGAAAGGACCAGGTGCGCGAAGATGTGTGCTATAGATGGGAACATTGACAACCTTATGACACAGCTGTGGGGATGGGTTCTAAAGACGACTCACAGCCACTCATAAATATAGGCAAACTGCTCGATTTATCCACGTTAAGAATGCCAATTTTAGGGGCTTCAAGATTAAATCTGCAATTGTTTCAATTCGATATTCACTTGTTATTAATTTCACAAAAATATGTATGAAAACCAATTAACCATCTTGTTTTCAAGAGTGTCCTAGACAGAAATATACAAAATGACAATACATAAGAGAAAACAATACAGTTACACTAACACAGACAAAAGCTTTCCCATGCTACTACTTCCTATATGTATTTTGCGGTATGACAATATACATATTGCTCATTTCAAACCAGATGTCTGTATTTGTCCTTCTCTCTGGTGTCAGTTGTTAACGAAGCAGTAGGAAAAAATGCTTCTGCTACCTGCTAACTGGTTAAAGGACCTATGTATAATCTTCTCAGCCACTAGATGTCACAAAAATCATCAGCATGTTAGACCAAAACAAATGCTTAATGGGCCACACACACACGCACACACGCACGCACACACACACACACACACACACACACACACACACACAAATACACACATGCATTTACATTCACGTTTACACACTTTGTATATTGCATATTTATAGCATTCAAACTTGTTGTACTTGTATTTTGTTGTTTCTATCTGTGTATCTAAAAAAGGTAATACCTTCTGCATTATGCTTCCTCTCACTGCAAATTATATCGGCTTAGTGATTTATACCCAAAAGAATTGCAGGATTGATTGCTACTTTAGTTTGTACAGAAAAGAAAAGTGGAATTGTCTTTAGATTTTTGTCCTAAAGACTGATAACGTTAGTTCCCATGTTTGATTTTTAAAAAACATTGATTGTTTTGTCTCATTTTTGTACCATTGACTTATAGAGTGAAGATGAAACTGACACATTTGCAATTGCTTTTGGATACTGCTATATGTTCATGATCAAGTTTGTGCCCTGTGAGATTTAAAATGCCTACTCACGGATAGCTGAGCTTCTCACCCTATCTCTAAGGGAGACGCCAGCCACCCTTCTGAGAAAACCCATTTCGTCCG
>JAODTR010000006.1:2250427-2301860 GCA_025399935.1 Amblyopsis rosae | reverse complement strand
TGGACGGCATTGTGGGAGATGTCTGCGTCCACCTCTCATTTATGCTAATAGGGTGGTGTTAATGTAAATAAGATTGTGCATTTTAAAGTGGACCCTTTTCCTATTTAGGTGCTCCCCCCAAACGCAAACGCACACACACACACACACACACACACACACACGTATTTCTTAATGTTTTATTTATTTGTCTCCTGACATGAAATGAGGTTTTTGTAATGGAGCCCGGTGCCTGAGCACAAGTCAGGAGAGACCTCCCCCCCACAAGACAAGTGGTGGTAGGAGTGAAAGTAAGAGAGCAGAGAAAGAGTACAGGACAACAGGGAGCAGTGTGTGATTGATGTACGGAGGTAATGTTTCCGATTGTCTTAATCAAGTGTTATGATAGAGCTTGAGTGCGTAGATGGGGGGGGGTGAGTGGGGACAAAACGGATGTGTGGCACGAATAGAGAGCAGGTGTGTGTGTGTGTGTGTGTGTGTGCACGGCTTTCCTATGTGCTGGCTCCTGTAGTGAGGCCTATTAATATCTCTGTAGGCCGTAGGCTGAATACAGTAGTCTGGTGCTTGAGCGTTAAACGTGGGTGTGACTGTATACTGTATATGTTTGAATGCAGTGCCCAAATAAGTCCTTGTTGCAATAAGTGCCTCCTCTTTTTTTTAACCTCTGGATTTATCTGTCAGCGGAGGCAAGTGACAAAAAAAAAAAAAAGAAGAAGAAAAAAAAAAATGAAATTCTCACCTGAGTAATGGAGAAAACGGAGCCCTCGGGGGTTTACATTCAGCCACTATTCCGCTCTTGTCAGGTAACCGCTAGGCTGTGGGGCACGAGCATCGAGACAAAGCAACGACAGAGAGGGCATGATGAAACCTTGAAATGAATCAATAACAGCAACAAATCCTCCCCCATTTTCACTTTTTAAAGGCCCCTAGGCGTTTTTCTTATATATGAAGCAAAGTAGTAACTTGTGACTGTTTTTACCGCACATTGTTTTCCCTCCTTTTTCAAGGGTGTTCATTAATCAAATGACGCTGTGTTAAGATAAGCACCGTGTAAGTGCTGCAAGATGAAATAAGCTGATACAACAAAACGCCCAACAAGCTGGTTCTGGTGTGACAGCAAGCCCTTTCTCCACAGCTATATTGGGGTGTATTCAATATTACAGTGGTGCTTGGTTTGAACCACTTAACACCTTTAAAGGTCTGTCAATAACCGTGCGGCTTGTTTAATACCACCGCATTCAAACATTCACCTCGAGAGGATATTTGCGACCTTAGCCTATGACCTCTCCCCCTTCTGTGTGTGGTTAAAACGATGCCTGACCTTTTTGTTTACAGTATGTGATGTGTGGTATGTTTGTATACGGTGTGTACTGTACACATGTAGACGTGCGTTGGCGAGCATCTATATTTGTGTTTATGTACATATTTGTGCAGGATATTGCTTATGTATGTGTTATGGTGGGGGGGGTTGGGGGAGAGAAATGCCATGCGCAGCAAGCAGAGGTTACGCTGTGATTGCTCTGAAAAGGTCTATTTGAGAGAATAATGTTGAATGCTGATAGCGGGGCTTTGATCCATAACACATTGTGAGGGTGTGAAATCGAAGTGCTAGGCACTTTCTTTAAGTATGCTGCGGTAAATACATTCCATTTGTATAGGCTATCATTTGCAGGCGCAAAGGCGGCAAGGTGTGCGTTAAGACTGTGGATGCAGGTGGATCAAAATGTCTGTGTTTAAAGGCCTTTCACAATGGTCCATTGTTGCGCTCTACGATCCACATCAGGCTATTTCTCCCACCCGTGCGTTATTTACAGATAGCGATACACAGGAAACAATATCTGTAGTGTTGTAAAATCACATTATCCCATCTAATAATAGCATTACCCTGGCTATTTTACACAGAAGTTTGGTATTGCGTTCCAACACACTGCTGCTGGTAGAATAAGAACATTTGTGTGTTTCCTACAAATAGAAAAGAACAGAAAGCTGTGGATGCATGCCTTCATCAAGCAACTTACCCCAAAATGCATTTTTCAAGTGCAATTTTCTGTTATTGATATGATTCTTCAACAGAAAATATGCTGTATTTATATATATATGTATATATTAAGTTTCAGGGAACTAACAGACTCAACATATTGATAAACCGTTTCTTTGTTTTGTTCTAATGTGAAATAGGAACCAGTTTTGGCTTGGTTTCGTGGGTGTTAAGTTGAAGTTTAACTAGCTCTTGTTGCTTTGGTCCTGTTAAATCAGTAGTGGTAGTGTTTGTCTCTTGTATTATCTAGAGGGGGCAGAGCATAGGTGCAGGGGGAGTATTTAGCAATCTGCTGTGCTTGTAGGAACTCTTACCAGGGCACAATGTTCTGTATCTGTATCCCTTTTGTCAGGGAGAATGAAGGAGGGAGATAGTGTGTGTTTGTGAGAGAGAGAGAGAGAGAGAGAGAGAGAGAGAGAGAGAGAGAGAGAGTGAGAGAGCTAGAGAGCTAGAGTCTGTGTTGTTAGCAACAGCAAACTATGGCCGGGCAGTCTACAGGGACAGGCCGTTTTGTGTGTGTGTGTGTCTGTGTGTGTGTGTGTGTCGTGTCATCTGTGGCTTAAACAAACAGGCGTGATGCAAGAGACACTCAAACAAACACACGGCCGTTCTTCAAAGCAGCAGCCAGGAAGAGACTGAGAGCAGAATGAAGACATGAAGGGTGAGGGCGGTGGAGGTGAAGAGAGACAGTCAGTGTACATAAGTGCATTGGAGGTGGAGGGTGGCTCCTTTTTATCCTATTTACCCTTTCAAGTTTGTGTGTATATATATATATATATATATATATTTTTTTTTTTTTTGTAAGACCATACCACACATTAGTCGCCATTTACTTTAGTAATTTCTTGGTCTTGTTTTTTTTAGTATTTTGTCTTTCATTGTTCAGAATATTTCAGCCTATTCTTTTATCATTTGTGAGTTTCTCTCTCTCTCTCTCTCTCTCTCTCTCTCTCTCTCTCTCTCTCTCTCGTTCTCTTCACCTCTCTTCAGCAGCAACAGTCTCTTACCCTCTCTCGTCCCGCATTCACCACTCTACTTAACGGTGTCTCTTGGAGGCATTGTCACTCGAAGCAGAAGATGAGCGCTGGCTAAGTGAAGACGTACACAGTGTGTCTGCTCCACACAGGCCTGAGTGCTGCTGGACTAGTCCCTGCTGCTATGTGACCCAGGCCTTTTTCTCTCTGTGGGGGCGGGGGCCGTTAGTGCTCCATCAACAGCACCGCTTGTTGTTTTTATTGTGTGTGTGTGTGTTGCTTTGTCCTCCCAGGTGTGACCCCTCCAAACCCCGGTTTTCTTCATCTCCAAACAATAGACCCGCTGTTAAAGCTGCACATGATCGCTATTAGTATTGTACTTGCACTTCCCAGTGCCACGTTGAGGCTAACACAAGCACAATATGAGACCCCGTGGGCTTGCTGATACAAACCAGTACCTGTGCCCTGGTGGATAGAAGTGCCACACTGCCTCTCCACCATGCTGGGAAATCTACTGTACACCTCCAGACATTTCTGCAAATACATCAGGAAATAAAAGGATCTGCTGAAATTCAAAATACTAAAAATGTGAGTGTGTGCTTTAAACGCATCCCTGTAATATTGGCAGAAGGCGTTTTGCATCCTGGGCGCCTCGCTTTTTAGAAGAAGCGATCTGAGCAAGAAAATTGCCTGATGTTATCCAATCGAGTGATCTGAGAAGTGGGCATGTTTACCGTTACTAGGACACCGCATTCACTTCATACCAGTAGGTGTATATTAGCGATGTTTATTAAATACTTTTTACAACATCTAAAACTGTTTCACTAACACAATATTAGTTTAGCTAAGAGATTCGCTGGATCTAAATATTCTTTTTATGCTCGTAACGTTCGAAAACTGTCATTGTTTTAGCAGGGCTAGCTAGCTGGCTACTATGCCAGTTCCACACACACACACACGGTGTACTCGGCGCTAGAGGATTGTTTTCATTTTTATTTTCTAAATGCTCCAAACTGCTATTTTTTGCAGAGTATGTTACAACAAAAGAGACAGTACAGTGCGCCTTGCGTTTTGGCAGCTGAAAAGCGCGTCCTGTATGAGCGGGGCCAAAGAAGAAGTCTCCCGAATAAATATCTTGGCCGTATTTGCATTATACAGACAAATTGTGCAAAACAAAAGGTTCCCGAGTCCAACTGTTAGCTCAGCCCTACTGTATTTCCTCATGTAGGCTACACATTGTGCTCAAATCACCAGCAGCAAGATTAGATGTATTACCAATGAGACATTGGTCATTCTGCATTTAATCCCTATTACTTTTGGACGTGCTGACAAGTATTGCTTAACATGTTTTACATCGGCCCTCCATTGAGGAAGTTTTAGTGGAGGCAGAGGAGATGTAATGATACGTCACCAAGGGCTGATTTATGGGCAGGATAAATTATGTGGCGGGTGTCTCCTTTTAAAGAGCATTACGCCTCCTCCGCAAACACACACACACACACACACACACACACACACACACACACACACACACACACACACACACACACACTCACTCGGCTGCAGTCCACAGTGTGATATGTGACGAGGATAAATGTCATCCCGGCTTATCTAAGGAGATCCGATACGACTTTAAACTGGGCCATCTCAAGCACTTTAAATGTGTCTGTGTGTAAACGGAGCATCTTAGCATCACGTGGAAGTATTACGAGTACGACAATATAGCAAAGAAAGGACTCTGAATCATGGATTTGCCTTGCTTGAGTAGGTTTTTCCCCCACTAATTTCTCTAAATGCAGACTTCTATTTTTTATTATTTCGAGGGTAAATGAATTACAAGCTAAATAGCTTTGATATTTACAGTGCAGACTAAACTGTAAGGGGAGGGTTGCAAATTAAAACCACACACTAGACAAATGTTGGTGTAGTTGGTGATTAGTGTAGATCCTAAAGCTACAATAGCGGCAGGTGAAGAAAATAAGCCCATCACTGTCATATATGGAACAACAGCGAGGCATGAAAGAAGATGGAAGACTTTGTGGCTCGCTCTGGGGATAAACCTTAAAGAGGGTCCATGATTCCTCTGTTTACTGCGGCGTCTAACCTCAGGCAAGTATAGGCTCAGATACTACTTTGCTATGCAGGAATATGTGACAGGATATTGCCCTTAAGTGAAAACAGACTGTGATTTTGTGGAACTGTGGAGGGTCTTAGAAGGAAAGAGTGTGCAAATTACTGTTCATCAGAGCTGGTTTTGGTGGGAGATAATCAGATGCACCCAAATCACCGCTTGGTTCTTCACGGAGGACTAGGGAAATGGCAAACCATGCAAAACTTGTATTTTTCCACTGAACTGGTCTAAAGTCATGCACCCTAAAAGCTGGTATTGTAAACCAGCATATCCCATTCAGTTACAGTGTTCATTTAGAGACAATGTTGCATATATCAAAAATGTTGCATTATCTTTCTTCGGTGTGTAAAGTTTTGCTTGCTTCGGAGGGCATGTTGTAGTTAATTTAACAGGCATACATTTTATTGGCTCGTTTGACTGTACAGAATATACAAAAGAAACAGTAACTATTATTTGTGCCGACCTTTTTATATTTTGCCAATTTAACTGACAGCCACATCTAGTCTACTCTTTGTCCTGGTCCCTGGAATTTGGATGAGCAACAATGAATATTAAGCTAGCTTTGCGATTTGTGTGTGTGTGTGTGTGTGCATGTGTGCGTGCATGTGTGTGTATATGTTAGTGGGATGTACATCTATAAACAGCATTGATATTGAAACCAATGCAAATGGTATTCTGGTGATCTTTCTGGATGGTTTGGCGGGTGATTTCTAGCGGTTTCTAGACAGTGTGGTCCGGGGAATTGCCTTTTTTTCCTCGTGATTTTGCCCCTCAAGGACACTGTGTTCTGCCCTGCCTCTTACTGTTGTCAGACAATAGGTTGGTTATTGTCTTTCCTATAAGCACTCAGGCTCCGGGACAATAAAGAATGTATTTTCGAAAGGTAAGCTGCACATTCACACAAACACACACACAGCTGTCTCTCCGCGTCAGGCTAGCTGAAATGTCGGTTGTCATACAATACGCTCCGGTGCCCTTATTTGTATGATAAAATTGAAATTAAAATCATGGGGCTCCAAACACTGGGGGATGACCTGGCTGGTTTGCTTTCCTTGCAGTTTTGCTTGCTAATTTCGGTCCCCTGGCCTTCCTCATGCTTCCTGGTAATGAGAAAATGTGCTGTTGTCTTTGTTTACCGAGCCAGCCTGTCTGGCCTCAGCTCTTCACATTGTTCGAATACAAACAGGAGCAGAATTATTAGCTCACTTGGAGTGATTGCACCAAGTTGAGTGGATCGTTCTGAAGTTCTGTGCAGAGGATAAGCAGGCCTGCGTTGGCGCCTGCTAACAAATATGCGCCAATATGAAATGCAAATGTGTTTAAACACATTTTTTTCCACACAGGACGTGTGTGAGATGATTGGGCCAGTTGATTCATATGTGTCGTTTTGATAGTGAACACAGTTGTAACCTTGTATCACAGATAATGTGCTGTCTTATTGGAGGCCCGTAGAGAGGGACTAATGCAACTTGTTTAAGCTGCTGACTGGTTTACACCCACTGTATATATGCAGTCTTCAATATATTTTTACACGCCATGATCCAATATTTGCTCTAGTGTGTCTATGAGCCATTTCCTGTTAAATATCTCACACAACTAAATGACAGTGTCAGAATTGTGTACAAGTCAGGCCCCGTGTCCACATAGCGCCTATTTCTGGCAGTTCAGCGCCAAGGAGTTCTTCATCCCAGCACTTCATTAAAAAGCACTGCTCACCGGTTTTGTTTCTATGACAGTATCTTGAATGACAACAATCTGTAACCTCCACTACTCAAGCTGAAAACAAGTTTGCGTACGTCGATAAACGCACTAGCAACATTCAATGTAAACAATATTATGCTCATACACATTAGATTTGATTTCCCTGTTGTGATAATATTTGTGTGACATGTCAACATACAGCTCACGGTAGACAGATAGGTTACGGCCAAAAAAAAACTAGCTTCTCCTCTCGATTTGACTTCCTACTTGTTTTCTTGGTTACCATGGTGATGTTGAGTCCTGCCCCAACTGATTAGTTGCCTGAAAAAAGGTGCAGTGATGACACCGGCGCCTTTCTGAAAAGTTAATATATTTTCAACTAGAAGCGCTCGGAACGGCCGCACAAATAAGGCGGAGCACTGTGAAAAAATACGTTGGGTATGGCACTTTTTCTTCGAACTGCTGCATGCGGCCGCATACGCTCTATTGAAAAAAGACGCTAGTGCTCAGAAAAGAGCGTTATGTGGACACGGGGCCTTAATGCAATCTTTTTCAATAAAATTGTTTTTTTCTTATTGGCCTCATAGATTACTGGTTGAAATTAAAATACACAACCTGTTTTAATTTAAACAATATTTAAATTAGGCATATACTGTTGTATCTATTGTTGGGTAGGCAGTTTGGTACATCTGGTACAGCCGTGAAATACAGACTGTTTCACTTTATAAAGACAGTAAAGTGCCCATATGTCTTTCTGGGATAAAAGAGAACTGGATATAGTTGCCCTAACTACATTTGAAAACAAATCATCCAGTGATATTATAACTTAACACGTCACATAAACAACACAACATTTCTGTGTTTACAGTGATTATGCACAGCGATATTTAATCAAAGGGAAATAATTTAGCAGCTAATTAAGTTTTCTAATTCGTGCAAAGGGTACAGTATCATGAAAACAAGCAAACAAATACTTTGTTTATCAAAAGTTTTTTTAGAAACCAATGCCCACGTTGCGATTTTGTTTGATTTAAATGTTAGTATACTTGGATTAGTGGTAAACTGTTGTACATTGGCACCAAGATAAATCAAAACATGTTCTACTGTCAGGTTCAAGAAAACAAACTTTTACAGGAAATGTAATGTTGATTTAGTGATTTTTTTCCAACATTTCAGCTAGAATATATAATAGTATTCCTTCCATCTTTCTGTTTATTGGCCACGAAACAACTGGTGCAAGCAGAAGCTCAGCATATGATCAAGGTGGTGGGCATTGATTGGGCTTGATAAGGCGTCTGTTGTTTGCATTCACAATGACCTTATTGTGAATAAAGCTAATCAGATTTTCAGTGACTCACCATGTCTACCTGCAATTCCAATCGAGCAGTTATCTCAGTGGTGTGTGTGTGTGTGTGTGTGTGTGTGTGTGTGTGTGTGTGTGTGTGTGTGTGTGTGTGCATGCGTGTGTGACATTATTCAACAAGAAATACACATACATTCCACTATCATTTATAATATTCAAAATATACCCTTGTCCAGGTACTGTATACGGAGCCAGTATTCCATTCATTTGAAATATGCATCTATTGGGCATTCAGAACAGTAGTTGAATTTGCCTTGTAAACAGCTAACTAACTAACTAACTAACTAACTAACTAACTAACTAACACCTAGTATTATTGTCCGGAATAATCCGGAATATTTATGTGTGTGTGTGTCAAGTTATTTTCTCTGTATATAAATTAATTAGGCATTAATTACTGACCCTCTTTATATAGCCTATAACATGAGCCAGCAATGTGACATCAAGGAGTGCAACGCGAAAGAAATCCGCCGTGCTCTCGGAAGTGGAGTGATAGTTTTCCAGTCACTAGC
Source organism: Amblyopsis rosae (assembly GCA_025399935.1). Classification (NCBI taxonomy): domain Eukaryota; kingdom Metazoa; phylum Chordata; class Actinopteri; order Percopsiformes; family Amblyopsidae; genus Amblyopsis; species Amblyopsis rosae. The sequence continues at coordinate 2,293,144 of JAODTR010000006.1, read as the reverse complement.
AGCCCTCTCAGCTGTCATGATTCAAACAATATACACTTTTACTTTGTCTTAACTTCTCAACTCAATGAGTCATGCTTTGTGACGCCAGCCGTTCTGGGGTAGTGTAGGCCTTGGACACATTCAAGCTGTAATTTTTCAATGTGAACTGTCATTTGTTTTGTTTTATTACACATCCAGTTCCCTGTGGGGGTGAATTATGCAAGATATAGTAGGAGTTGTCCCTTTTTTCCAGTTTCTAATACGAAGCCTGGTGAAATTATGTGTGTGTGTGTGTGAGTGTGTGTGCGCTTCTCACACGCTGAGGTAGTGCACTGATGGGTGCGCCCGTGACATTTAGGTATGTCTGTGGGTGAATGCAGATAACTACTGTTGTATAATATGCATACCCTGGCTTTATTCCACTTGACTGACTTGACTAAGGTTTACCTTGTACTGTAGTTTGCCTCTCTAGTTTGCATACAGGCAGCACAGACTGATTCACACTTATATTAAAACCAACAAATCAGGCCTATCTTTGTGTTCTTGGGGGTGTGAGAGAGCGCTTGGAGTTATGTTAGGCTATGTTGGGCTAGAGTGCTCACCCTGCCAAATTCCTTAAATTACTGTTGAGCTGCAAACATCTACAGGGTTAGATGTGGGCTCAAAGCCTGCCAGAAGTTCTTAGTCTGCACTGGAGTCAGAGTGGTGCGTTTTACTTTACTTCACCACACTAGCCCTTCTGCCTGTTGGTGGTTTACCCTGTTCCATTTTCAGGCCACCCCTGTAGTGCTGTCAACACACTTTTCTCTCAATACAAATGGATTAATTTTTAGGGCAGATATTTACAGGAGTATGTTTTGGGGTATTGAATAAGAAAGCACATGTGCTTACTGTGCTGTTGGCTACAGAAATAATGTGCTCCTGACCAGAAGTATCTTATTAATCATTTATTTCTTTAAATATAGTGCAGAATAAACAAGTGAAGCTAATGATTTGTAGCATTGCACAGAACTAGAAATGTAATATTAGTTTAGTTTGCACCCCATGGTTGTCAGGAAGGAATCTGGCAGGAAGTAAGACACTTCCTACTTATAGTTTTTATAGGAATATATAGTACCATGTCAATCTCATGAACACCTACAGCACTGCATGACAATAAACAGCTACGGTTGCCCTCCACATCCATATTAGCCTTAGCCGAGTAGCTTCAGCCTTTAGACTTACAATTACAATTAGGTAATTTAGCAGATGCTTTTATCCAAATTGACTTATAGTGGGTACAATTCCAATTATTAAGAAGCAGGCAGGGGTTGGGAATCTTGCTCAGGGCAACGCAACCAACCAATAACCACAAACTATGGAACAATGCCAGACTTATAGCCCTACAAATCACATTTGGTCAAACTCAATCTTGAATAATGAAAGCGATTGGCACGTAATTGAGTTGTGGATGCCTAACGAAACAAATGTTTGTTTATGGTGGGAGGGGGAACCAGGCCTATACTAAACACAGTGTTTTGTACAATTGTGTGGGCACGATCTAAACATAATAGTGGGGAGTTCCGCACTGTAGCACGGCGTTCTCTCTTGGCCTTTTGAAACCTGGCACCATGATACAGCATTCCCCTCATCCGTGGATCGCCAGCAAGATTAAAGGTGGCCCACATTCGTCAGCTTTGATTTGTCGAGCCTCTGCGGGTACAGCTGGGCGGTGTGACGCCACAATGAAGTCCCAGCTTCCTGGCGAGGGAGCCGATAACGGGGTGATATAAGACTAGGCTCGAAAGCACTTTTTTATGGCTCATACTCTTGCTTCACCGCTCAAGACTTCCATATTTTACCGACACTGACAACATCTGTTCGGCAATTATCATTTCATGACCTAACGCTTGAAAATTGTCTGACTCCATGTTGCTGTGAGCTTTAATGGAGGAATCGCATTAGTGGAGTTCGATATGTCAACTCAAGGGCTGTGTTTTAACTTGCATTTGTTGAATGGGTCTCCACTCATAATCTCCACCTGGTCTTCTCTGTACTACAGTCCGTTTACTGATTCATTTACATGACAGATGCCGCCATGCATGCATGTTGCAGGGAACCTACTGGGTGCACTGCAGCTGAACGCCAGCTGCGGTGTGAATTTGTTATTTGAACCCTCGGTCTAGGGTTCCCCTTTCTAGCCTAGTCACAAACAGTTGCAGCTTTCTCTCGCTAGCAGGGCCACAGGGCAAGCTCGAGCACTAAAGACCATGGAGTCCATTAGCTTTCTTACAGACTGCTCTAGTTTTTCAGCATCGCTGTTATGTCAGTGTGAACTGAAGGAACATGTCCATGCCACCATACTATTGTGTGTGTGCATTTTGTTCATGGGTGGTGTGTTTTCATGTGACATCAGTTTGTTGCATTGTACAAGACGTGTGGATTTACCGGTAGGCCATATTTAATGTAGTCATGTTTACCGACTGGCGACCTGGGAAACTGGATGTCAGGGTCTTTTTACAGACCTTAAATGCATTCCAAGCAGCCAATTAATGCCCCGGCGTCAAGATTGCCCCGGCGTCAAGATATAGCTCCACACAGCTGATTGGGACAAAGCAAAAAAGAGAAAGGAGACCAATTGGCTAGAATTAGCTATCTAGGCATTATTTTTTTTCTCCCTAGATGTTCAGTGGGTTGTAAATAAGCCTGCAGGCATCTTGTATAGCAAACTTGTAATCTGCATGCATAATAGTTTTGATAGTTGTTGATTGCAGTGAACTTAGAAATGCATAATGCATATCAAGGGCAGTGCTCCAGGAGCTGCATTGAGTAGCTGTTAGGTCGCGCTAGTAACCGAGAACTGCGAAAATGGAATCTCTGTTCTAGTTTCATATCAAATATGACCAAGAAAATCTCTATTTTCTATTTAACAATTAAGTTTGGTAAGAGTTACATTAAGATGTATTTACAGACGTAATTATCTGTATTAAGTTGATATAAGGCACCAAAAGTGCTACTGTATTATTATCCTAACAAAAGAAGAAACAAAATTAATGATTGAAAGAATGTTTGTATTGAACCCCTTAACAACAAAATGCACATCAAGGTTTAGAATGGTTTTGTTTCACTAGAGAGAACAGAGGATTTTGTTGTGTCTAAATAGCGCTCATCCTCTTGTTCGGTTAGAGGGCCGTCTAATCTGAATGATTAGACATCGAATCTGTTTGCTGCCAGTTATGCTTAACTGAGCACATTGAAGCTGTGGTCAACCGGGGCAGTTACCTGAAGGAATCCTTTTCCCGAACCTTGTGTAGAAAACTTGTGCTTCTTGTGTAGGCCTAGTCAGTGGGCTGTCCTACAGAGAGAAGTCATTGTCAAAACAACAAGCAAAAACAAGACTGGAGATTGAGGATTATGGAGCTCCATTAAAATAAGGTGAAAGAGGGAATAGCACTCTCTTTGCACTACAGCGTTTATCAACTGTGCATTTGAAGTCTCTTTTTTATTTTGTTTTACCATAACATAACATATTTGCACACCTTTCTTTATGTTTTTATGTTCTATGTTATCATACATTGTCTTTTTTGAATAACTTGTAATTATTATTTTTTTAATTTTTTTATTTCTATTATTAACCGTGGGATGGAGAATAACATCTGTTCAATTCCTGGTATAAAATTGACAATAAAGCTGAATTTAACTTTGACTTTGAAGAGGTGAAAGGTGATATAAAAGTGTGAAAGCTGAAAATGACCGAAAAATATCTGCAAGCCAAGCTATTTTAATGTACTTTAATAATGTAAATTATACAAGCTATTAATCCATCAACTTTGCAAAGTTGAAAAAGTGCGCAGGACTTGTGGTATCCAGGGCATCAGCTCATACAAACTCTACAGGGCCGCGAGATACAGTATATCTCCTTAGACTTTGTCAGGCACTGCATGCTGCTGAGGCAGTTACATGCCCTTGGTTGTGATTTTCACAATTGGAGTTCGACGTCCCAACCTTGTGAAAATATGAATATGATCCAGGCTCTTTATCTGGAAATCACTGCTGCTATACTGCTGCCATGGTGAAATAAATGGCAAAAGTGCCACAGCATTGCAACAACTCAATCTTGCTAGCTAGAAAAGATGAGCTAACCTTACCCTCATACTGTACACCTTCCCGGCTGGCTGACAAGGCGTCCTTCATGTTTTTCCAGAAGAGAGAATTCAGGAAATGTTGCGCAGAGTGCGTTTTATTGCCACAACCCCCCTCACCTCCCATCATTAGATACTTCGTTATAATCTCAGTGCTTCAAAGCTCCTTATTGTCCTTCCACACATAAAAACAAAGTGCCTTATTTTCACATGACTCATCCTCTGCTGCCCCTGCGAAGAATCCCTTATATATGTTATCTTTTTCCACTTCCTCTCCTTTTCATTGTGTTTATTTACACATAACTGGGGTTGCTGTTTTCTGAAGTGTTTCCAATGATAATGACTGCTGCAAGATAAAGAGTTATTTTTAGGTCACAGTGTTTGTGTTTCGCTGTGTTTCGCCGAGGCCCAGGAAGGCACTTAACCATAGAATGGACTGATCATGACTAGAATTCAGACATACTGTGGGTATCAGTGTGGCTAATGTCTTTATGTTATGTTATTTCTAAACTTTACTAACTGGATTTAAAACAGTAGCTACAGTAATTTCAGTGAGGTTGGCTAAAGTTAGTTCCCTGAGGCAACTCAAGCATATCTTCCTCTCTGCAACATACAGTATATATATATATATAATTTTTTTCTTATTATTTTTTTACCATTTTTCTACCATTTAATTATCTCCCAGCTTTAGCACATCTTCCGATTGACATAATTTGCTAAACAGTTGTAGTTAGCCCTCCTTGTCCTGGAACAAAGAAACAGACACTAATTATTGTTTAGATGCGCGGATGACAGGCATTTTGTAGGTGATCCCTAAAGCTGAAAACTAGAAGAAGTCATCTTCTTAAAAGCTCCAGCCAAACAGTATGAGAGCTGTGGGAAGAGCGCAAGGACCTAGCAGGATGTAGTCATCGCGATGCAGTTTAAGTGCCAATTCAGCTCGGCTATTCTAGGACACAATAGGGGGGAAAGTGCAAAAGTGGGTTGTGGTAATTGAGCGTGTGGGCAGGATGATGTTTTTAAATGGCCCTGTTAATTGTTCTTTAAAGAAGGGGCCCTTAACTGGTGCAGTCGGCTGTGGCATGCTGCGCTAGCTTGCGCGGAGGCTGCCAGGGATTATTAGAAGACCAGCGAAAGCAGGTCGCACAAAAGTGTCATCAGCAAAAGGTTGAGTATCTGCTCATGCAGCCACCTCCCCTCCATCACCACCAATAGCAGCACTCTACAGCATGCCCAAAGCAGCCACCTATAGTACCTAGTCTCCGCATAATACTGCAGCTGTTGCTGCATGCTTCTCGCACCTTGGCATTACCAGTAACCACATTCTGCTCACCGTGGGGGTTGACTGCTAGCCTGGTTCTGCCCGACTATTGCTCTCAGCTAATTTTGGATGGCGGGCCAATCAGCGACCAGTGGAGGTGGCTAAGTACAACAATGTTGAAGTCAAGCGTTTGTTTCAAAATGGTGGTAGAGCTAGATGAAACGATACAAAGAGTTGTAGCATCGCCGACTGCTCCGATAGTTTACAAATCCAAGGTCTACGCACATTACGATGCAGAGACTGTAAACAATCCCCGATGGAGCATGTCCAGACTCACAAAGTACCTTTCTGGTCTGGATACACGCACTAGGCTAGCTCAATGCCCCATATTGCACGCTTTCTTCCTGCCCGACATGTTTAGATCCCCAGCAGCGTAGAGCGTACTTGACGCAGTCACCCTGGTTCACTCCGCATTGCATATGGCCTAGGCAGCGTCAGGCAGTTATGTATAGTAAGTGTGGGTGAGGCCAATGTGCCTAGTGCCAGCCAGGGATGCGTTTATACGTGAAAGTGCTATCTATGAATGATTCACTCTGACACACACAGCACAGCACCTGAAGTCAGTGCAGAGACGCACTGTATCTACCTCACAGCTTTGCACATATCAACATTTGCTGACGAGGGGGGGGATGTCTTCCCACACCAAGGATTGGCACTGTGTCCCATCGTAGAAGAACAAAGTAGCATTTTAGAAAGTGTGTGTGTGTGTGTGTCAGAAGGCCTAACTATGCTTACTAGCATTAATCATCATAGTTTAATGAGTCTTCCCGGCCAACGCAGCTAAGCCTTGCTCTTAATGTCGGCAGGTAGTTCACAAATTTCTTTGACCTTCTCTTCGTAGTTACTGGGTAATGGAGCCATAAGCTATCATAGCTGAAGTGCACTTGGTTCCTTTGTCATTCATCATGGACCATTGGACAGAACTCCCTAACTGCCCACTACTAGTAGTCCCCGCTGGGTTCAGCCTGCCTTTGATACACCTCTCGTTGAACACGGTATTGCTTCTTTGCCTATTATCTAACGCCGAGGTAACGGATGTGTGAACGGGAGACTCACGCCGAGAGATTGTTTTGTTACAGTCTGAGTGAAACTGTCACAACAGGTTGAGAAGACCAAATGTCAACCCGCTCCTAGCAGCGACAGAAACCATCCCCAGTTTGGCCGTCGTCTATAAATAACATGAGCAGGGGCAAGGGCATGGAAAAGAAGGGGGGTTGATAAGCAGGATTTTTTCAAGTGAATAACAAATAGCTCTATATATGGTAGAGTGGACAGTGTCTAGTATGGATGCACTGAACGATCGGCAGGGGATCGGAGTCAACTGATTTTCCTCTCAAAATACAAGATCGGTTGTTGTCAGATTTATCTTTCTATTCGCCGATACAGAAACCCCATCTTTGTTGTCAGTGGTCGTCGATTAAATGGCTGTCTCTTCACCATTAATTTAGCCTTTTTAATGCTTTTACCTGGACGTAAAAATGTATCTTAAATTCATAAATAACACTGTATATAAATAGTATTATATCTGTATCGTTATCGGTTGACTTTGCTGACTGAAAATCAGCCAACTATCTGCGCATCACCAGAGTCTAGCTTCATTGGATGTCGGTAGGTTCCTGATAAGCTGATGTTTGCCTCTTCAGCTGCGTCTTGTTCAGCTGCTCTGGCTGGTCGCCCCCAATGTCATCTGATCTCCTGATTGATTTTATGTGGTTGTTGTTGTTTTTTAAAGACTGACTTGACAGCTCAAGGCGGCCTTTTGTTAGAAGGGCACCCTACCTTTGGACAGGTTTCCAGTAGTGTGTGTGCACGCGCGTGCGTGCAACAAAGGAAAACGGCATCGAGCTTGTTGAATGCCAGGACACCGCTCTGGTAAAACAACACGTTACTAGAGCAAGAGAAACAGCAAGAATAAGGAGAGCTACAAATAAAGACAGTGAACTATATAAACAGCCAGGGAGAGAGACAGTGAGGGTTGGGGGGGTTTGTAAGTGGACCAGACCAGAATAAGGAAGATTGAAAGCAGGCGACCTACCTTGCTTCCTTGTTTTGATTTATGGTGGCAAACCCCAGAACTTCACGCGGGGCTAAGAGCTGCGTTTATGGTCTGGTTATGTCACAGATATTTATTTTGACTGGCTCTTTGCGCTCTTGGGCCGCGTGGATGGAGTGGGCACGGGGTGAAAACAGGAAGATTAGGTGAGATATCACGGGAGACAGGATGCAAATGTCTTGCATATCCCAGCATTTCCCTGCTTCCCGTTATGCCCATATGCCCAAGCGCAGCCCTTGTGTATGTGTGCTGTCCGTGTGCGTTAGTAGAAAAATGCTAACATAATAGGTGGTCGTGACACACAGCCTCAGATACAGCTGTAGAACACACCCTCACACGCCTCTCTCACACACGGGACATGGAACTTTGATGAATTGTTGTGGTAGTATATCTTGTATAGTTTTTTTTTCTTCTGTTTTGGGATAGGGTGTTTTTATATGCAATATATGTATGTTTCCATACATGCATAATATCGAAGCATAATTAGTTCCCTTGTTTGAGAAAGTAATTTAGCAAAACATAATGCCGTATTGGTTGCATTGACTGTCCTATTGTGTACAGGGTGTGAGGACTTGTAATTCTGCACTGCTTCAATGAATTCTCCTTCATGCGGACTAGGTAGAAGCATGTACGGTACCACAAATTCAAATTGTACCTCAACTAGGCAAGCTTTAATCATTGGAGGCTGTGTTGTTAACAATACTTCATTACTTAACTATTAACTCATATTATTATTGCTTTAATCACTGGAGGCTGTGTTGTTAGCAATACTTCATTACTTAACTATTAACTAATATTATTATTGCTTTAATCATTGGAGGCTGTGTTGTTAACAATACTTCATTACTTAACTATTAACTAATATTATTATTGTTTTAATCACTGGAGGCTGTGTTGTTAACAATACTTCATTAATTAACTATTAACTAATATTATTATTGTTTGTCCAATAAAAAATTTTTCCCCAACTGGTCATGCGTACCTACAGTACTTTACTTAGTAATGCATTCTTGATCCAATATTTTAAGGACTTTGTTCTCACGTCGACCATGTCAATAATGAATTGTTTTGAAAATACTGGTCTTAACATGGGAAACAGCCAAAGCTCCCTCCTATAACAAAAGGTGATTTTACTAGACTTGTTTAGTAAAAGAAGCGAACATGCAAAACAGGAGTGAAGATAAAACGCAAAGCCGAGTAAAAATTGGTTAGGTGTGAAGAAAAAGACCCTGAAACTGAAAGCTCCCTGACATGGAGATGGTTATTTATTACCAGTTACTTATGCAAGACTGACAGCGGTGATGGATAACAAGACAGTGGGCAAGGGTGAGTGAGAGTCTCGCTACAGTAATGTTGGCTACTTGTGGTTAAGCGCCTTTTTAGCATCAGGATGGCTTGAATGTGGCCCCCGGGCACTATGCAAACTACACAATTGAGTGGGGCTTCGAAGACGTGTGTGTGTTGGAAGGGGGGAGGGAAAGGGGGATGGGGGTCTTCCACTTGGCTCAGGCGTTTCTATGATGGACCGTGAATGTCAGTAAATAACTCAGTGGAAAGCTATTAATTGACTGAACTTTGATTGTGGCCCCAAACATCTACACAACAGCCCCCGGCGTTTGGGCATATACAGACGTGTGTGTGTGAAGGAAGCTGCAGGACTGACAGCCCCCCGGGGAAGGGCTGGATTCTTTGACCTGAATACATATTTTCACATATTAGTGATGAGTGAGGGAGCCTCAATGAAGCGTGACCAGGTCTGTTTTTCTACTTGTTTACAGGTAATAAATACTCTCCACTGTGCGGTTAGAAGCAAGGTCAGGAGATTCAGGGTACGACGTAACACTGTCTATATGTGTACGGTGGAAATCCGCTTGACATTCAGCTTAATCACACACTGTAGGGCGGCCTGCCTTTGCTCCGCGCTATTGTCCAGGTGCAGTAGTTTAATGGTCAGAATCATTCATATACAGCGTAGCCTCGTTTTACGCCTTACAGAATTCCACAGTTTCCTGTACATATTTTATATTTATGTATCTTTTGCTCTATTTTTCCCCCTCTATAAAATATAGTAGGTTTTTATCTTGTCTCATTTAGTTCCCGTGATTGTTTTGCTTTTTTATGCTTCAGCATTTATTATTGGTGTTGGGGAAGGGTTCCCAAAAGGTCTCTGTTTTATCATCTGCCATATATGGCCACCTGTGTCCCCCACATAAGTCTAACTCATATCTGTTCACTGAAGGGGGCGTCGCCCGTCCCCTCGTCCCCAGCTGTGTGAGCTGCAGGTGCCCACGTGTGATTGGTACGAATGGGATATGAAGGGGGCTGCCAGCTCCAAGTATGACCCCATTAATTACATCTGTCAGTGATTCCCCGCAGACCTGTCTCTTGGTCCTCACATGCTGCCAGTCAGTCAGCAAGACAGTCAGCCACTCAGACAGTCAGTCAGCCATCCAGGCAGCCACTCAGACAGTCAGTCAGCAAGACAGGCAGCCACTCAGACAGGAAATGTTATGCTCTGGTTTGGGTAACATGCTGGGCCCCTGCACATAACACTGGCAGGTGGGCTGGGCAAGGGAGGGAGGGAGAGAGAGAGAGAGAGAGAGAGAGAGAGAGAGAGAGAGAGGGAGGGAAAGAGAGAGAGAGAGAGGGAAAGAGAGAGAGTGAGAGAAAGAGACAGATAGAAAGAGAGGGAAAGAGAGGGAAACCGGGAGAGATAAATAGAGAGGGAGAGAAAAAAGAGAGCGGTGAAGAGAGAGAGAAAGGTGAAGACAACGAGTTGAAGAGACGAACGCATTCATTCGAGCTCAAGTGCATGTGTGCGGCACGCACACACACAAACACGCACACACACACACACGCACACACACACACAAACACACGCACACACACAAACACACGCACACCCACCAAACACAAACCGCACACATCTCCGGGGTGCAGCCGGAAGAATTTGATCTTTATTTAAATCCCTAAATTATAGCTGATTAAAAATGCATGGAGTGGCGTTTATATGAAAGCTGGGTGCTGTGCAGGCTGGCCTGTGATGTCTAATTGGTCTGAAGGTTGCTAGCCCTTTGAACAAGTTAGGACGGGGAAATGCTCCCTGTTTGTGTTGTCAGAGTCAGGATGGAAGTGTTTACCAACCTCCAGTAGCCCCACCCCCCATGCCCCCATGTAACTGACTCACATTCAGGCGTAGGAACCCCACAGGAAGCAACTGGCGTAAAGGGCTAACCTGTGATTTTGCCATATAGATAAATAAGTGTACGGACAAAATGGATTCCATTATTTTGAAGACCACATGGAGTGGGACACTTTTCCAGGTCATGTGTTGTTTTTAAACAACTCGGGCGTGCGTTTGTGCGTGTGCGTGTGTCTGCGTGCGATGTGCGCGCGTGCGTGCCAGTGGCAGCTGTGACAGCAGATTTCCATTTGGAGCAGCTTCTCGCCCCTTCAAGCTGTTTTTTCAGCATCTGGAAAATGATGTGAGCGTCTAATGCCAGATTCACACTGGAGGTCCACTAGACGCTCTGCTCACGCTGAGTGTGTGAGAGGGCCTATCACTCTTTCCTCTCCTCTTTTTTTTGGTTATATCCCCTTGCCGGCACGCCCGCCCGCCCGCCCAGACAACGGCACTTCTCACAACACCCCTCCCGCACATACACACACACACACACACACACACCCTACAAACACACACAAACGCACAATAAGACATGCCGCTCAATGGCAGGGGCTCCCTGCAGCCCCAAAGCATGGAATACCACATTTGTTTGTTTACGCCGCGTTTTCTTTCCCTGAACTCTATTAACATTTATATTGCAGCTGAAGGTGTTGGAAGTCCCTCCCGCAGCGGGGCTGTGCATGTGTGTGTGTGCGCGTGTGTGGGTGGAGAAAGAGGGGGGGGGGGGTGGTATGGAGGTGTTGTCGCTGCTTAGATGAGAATGAGGTTCACTCTAGCTTTCCAGACTTGTGTGTTTATACCTGCATTATCCAGCTCTTCCTGGATTGGCCCCCTTTTTCCATTCTCGCTGTTTTGGTGTTTTATTTTATTCCTTTATTCCTTTATTTATTTATTTATTTATTTATTTATTTATATCAGGTTCATATCGTCGTTTTGCCCGGCTCGACTCCTATGTGACTCTTTAAGCTTTTATCTCTCTCCCAAGGTAAATTGATTGCTCGGGGAGAGGGGGGGGGGGGAGGGGGTTGGAGAAAGTGTACTGGATTGGCTGCGTGATTGGTCATTAGCATATGAATGGAGGGGAGACGGCACTCAATGTCAAAAGGAAGAGGAAGTGTTATGGGAGACATCAGCGGGACATCTGTTGTTCGCATGATTTCTCACAAGTTTTAACACGTTCCCGTGTGCCAGTCCGCGGCCACATTTGCAACCAGCCAATTGAATAGCAGCACACTGCCAGAGCTGTCTTTTGTGTTGATACCAAAGTATGGTGGAGAACACAATAAATAAGGACACTTATCTCATCCTGAGGTCAGTGCGTACACTACCCACATGCACACACGCACACACACAAAGCAAGGGTGTACAGTACAGCCGTGGGCTGCTGCACAAATTATATTAACGCTATGCACAGTGGCTTGATGATAACTTTCTATATATCTGTATGTGTGCTTGTGCATCTACAGTACAATATCATCTTCAGCTCCAGTCAACGACCTGGCAGCAGCTATGATTTACAATGATGTTTCCTAAGCATATTATCTATAAAAACACATGCTAATATGCTCAATCAATGGTGCACTTTGTCATAGGCCTAATTTAATGAATGAATAACATAAGTGATAATTGTTTCTATACAGGCTGCAAGCGCTGTTGGCATAGAAAGGAAACTGAGAAAAATGATTCTCGATGACCTTGATGTTAGCCGGTTTGTTTGTTTGTTTATTTATTTCCCTATATTTTTTATTTAGAGCACATATGTACTGAGGTGGAGTCTGAATTTTAAGTTTGACTTTGCTAATGTCATTGACACAGTGTGCTCTTTCGCTATTAAAAGGAAGCACCTAGAGGAAGGTGGCTTTAGCCTTGTCTATTACTGCAAAATTAGGTGTTTATTGTGGTTCCACGCTGAACTTCCAGGGTCTGGCTGAAGCTGGAATGTCTTTGTATAACCAACACAATTCATTTCCAAACTTTCCTGGTATCCAAAGAAAACATAGTGTAACTTGTGTACCATTTGGTGTACAAGTTACATTCTCCCTAAAATTGCCTATAGCATAGGTACTAAATGTACTGTAATTAAACTGTATTGTACTACTGTAATTACTGTAATACTGTAAATAGTAAATGTTTGTATTCAAACCGGTCTTCATCACAACATCATGAAAATGTATAAACGTACTGAATTATATTCCTGTTAGCATGTCTTAAGAGCCTTCTCAGTAAGACTTCTATAATTAAAGTGGAATAAAACATGATTTTGTATTTGTATGGTCGTGTTTGACAAAGATGTATAAAATATGAATGTCTTGATTAACATCATCGTCATCAATTGGGATATATTTTTTGGTGTAGTGAACAGTTAGCCTGTATAAATGCATGCGTAATGAACAGTCACATATTTAGTTTTCCTGCTCTTTCCTTCCTTCTCTGCTTCTTTCCTCTTTGTTTTCTGCCAGTAGCTGTCCTTCCATCCTTAAAGTTCACATACCAGGACACACACTCATACACGCACGCACGCACGCACGCACGCACACACACACACACACACACACATGCAACTGACATACAGAAATGCTAAATTAGCAAGGTGGTGTGCTGTTCTGAACTTCATTCATTGTGTGATGGTGACTTTAATTATGGCTGCCAACAGCTAACTGTGTTGCAGTCCTGACAAGATTCGGATCAGCTTGAAGGTACTATACCAAACAGCCTCTGTAGCCAACATACTGCAGAACTGGAAGTCGTTAATGGGATTCTAATGTGATGTTATTAAAAAATAAAGTGCTGTTAATGTTACATAGCTCCTGGCAGTATAGAAAAATCACTGAGAAGGTGTGTGCGTGCCGATCGATCTTTATCTCTGTGATTATTATGGGGCACTGGGTAGGAAGGGAATTCAGCTTGATTAAAGTTGATTAACTTGTTAAATGCACAGAAGCGCGATTTAGCTAAACGTAGCACTCGTGTTGATTCAGAGACAGTGCTATATAGGTGATCTGCCCTGTCCTCATCTAATCTGATTTGCATGCCAGAGAGAATTATGTAATTGCCATTTATTCTGAACAAAGAAAGATCTGCTTGTTGAAAAGGAGAGGTTTTCATGTAGAACTGTGTGTCTAAGCCTGTTTCCTGCAGCTCAGCTGCCTACGGTTTGGCCACTGCTCAGGCAGACTGGAAGTGACGCTTGCGTTTGTATGCATGTGTTTTTGCTCCACGCGTGCAAAATGTGCAGAGTGGCGCGTGATAACTTGGCACATGCCTTACAACAGGGGGATGTGTTGGAGGTTTCTCAACTCATTCACGTGTCACATTAAATCTCCTTTTCTAAAGCATGTAACCCTACTGTGATTATATTGGCACAAGCATAAAACTCTGAAATTATTACACATTATTTGGCAGTACAACGTTGCAATAACGATTGACAATAAAGATTCACCGACTGCTTAGCTGGAAACGATAATTACGTGATAATACTAAAACTAGGAACAACGTCCACGTAATGTCTAATTACTAATCAGTGTATTTCTTCACATGCTGTCAATGGGATATTATTGTGCAGGCAAACATTATATATTTGTGTGCAGTTAGGGTTTGTGATTTGAGTAGAAACATAAATTATTGATTGGTGGATGCCACAAGCCTTTTCAGTTGTTACTCAACAGCCAGGCGCCAGACTCAGCACTCTCCTCACAGTGCGATTGCATGGGGTATGCACAAGGCTTACCCTCCATTCCAAACCCTCCTCTGTCTGTAAATGTGTTTGTACTGCTAACAAAAGGAGTGTGAACGCATTTGAACAACTTGAGTATTTGGTCATAAAAAGCCTGTATGCTCTCTTCTAATTGCCTGGAAGTTAACTTCAGAAGAAATGGATAATCTTTTTGCTGCGCTGCATTAACATACTGCTGCTTCACCGACTACCAGCGCCCCTACACAACAGCAGCCGCCTTCAAAAGCCATCTTTAATGAAAAGATTACATTGATATTTAAGGTTGCAGTCCGCAATAGTTAAGGAAATTGTACACACCTCCTGGTGGAAATTGAATGGGCAATGACTATTGGGTGATCCTGTGGAATTTGTGTAATATTGAAATAAATGTTACAGATGACATTCATTCTTCAAAAGGGGAATGCAAATGGAAGGACACAGCAAACAGAAAATGCTTCAGGCCTGGGGTGCATGGTGCAGCGAGGCCAACATTGTTTTTCTGACATTTCAAGGCGTTAAGTTGATGGAAAATTGTTGCACAACTTACAGAGAGTGCAACAATACAGTATTACAGCATATACAGTACCTTCCCACATGACTAGTTTTACAAGTAATACAGTAGTAGTAATGTATTCTCAGTTGGAACCACAAACACCATAGATGTAAGAAATATCCAAAGGAATAATGGTGTATGTGCAATCGGGGTCCGTCCCACCCTGGATGAGAACCTGGCTCCCGTGTAGAGAGCGTACGCTCTACAAGGACTCTGATATACTTCACCAAAGCATCCTTTGAGGTGTCGGAGAGTGAGGTATAACTCCCCTGCGCAAACCAGCTGACCACAGTTACATGTGCATAGGCCTGTTGTTGGGTCATTTATTGTCCCAGAATGAATTGCGATAAACAATATTATTGTCAGAATCATGTTAACAATGTTGTTCTGCTATTGTCATGTGACATCAATTGTACGTTATGATTGGTTAAACCAATTTCATTGCTTGACCAAGTATTAAAAATATGCCTTATGCGAAAAATATGCAAAAAACAACACATTTTCACATTCATTCTTCCAAACGTACTGTAGGCTGGAATTATGCAGTCGTCTGGAAAAACACCTATTGAAACCTTGAACTTTCACATTTCGCTGTCTGCTCTGTGTGCGTATAAATGTACGGGAGCAGCATAACATGGCTAAATTCCTTATGTCAGCAACACGCGTGTAAATACAATGCAATATTATTGATGTCTGAAAAATGATTGAGGTTATATCCATAATATTGCACGATAAGTCGATATAGTAATTATTGTGACAGGCCTACATGTGCACAGTATAATTCACACAGTAAGTCAGTATACTAAATGCTAAAGTTAATTGTATCCCGTCCTCAAATTCAAAACGAGACCACCTGAGAACACGTGGTGTTGACTCAGACTCCTCCTGTATTGCACTCATCAGATGCTCATTTCTGGGTCGTGTGTGCAACATTTCAATTGGTCGATAAATAACGGTTTGGAGGGGAACAACAATATGCTCTGTCATCCACCACCATTGTAGTCCCTCGCTGTGCGTTGCTCAGGCACGACCCGAGCCGGCCTGGCTGTGAGGCTTGAGACCTGTGTATAAAGACCAGCGGGGGCCAGGTGAGATGGTTTGTTCCGCTCAGCACTAAATGGACATGTTTCATTGGCACGTCGCTGGAGGGCAGCAGTAACTAACAGCCAGAGCGGCAGGAGAGGAGCCCTGCTACCCAGCCAATGACACCATAGGGGCGGGCGGGCCGGGCAACGGGCATTTACGAGTTTGTAGCCCGGCAGAGGAGAGTTTCGCGTCAGTGGACAAATCCATTTGACCGTAGCGTTTCACAGCGCCGTTGTGTGTCTGCGTTACACTTCGGAGTTAGCAAAGTACATTTTTGTCAAATCTGACCGCTTGGCAATATTGGTAATGCTTCCAGGTAGTTATTTCAGGCTAACAAGATGAGGCCCCTATCCAAATTAATGGTGAGAGAGCTGCAATTTCAATGGTCGTCTACAGTAGAACTTAAAAACGGCATATAAAAATAGTATTGTTCATTTGCCCCAGAATAAGTTTTTTAAAAGCTTTTCCCCCACTGGATATTCTTCTACTACACATGCGCAACTCTTCAAAAGTGCAACCACACAATTGGCTTAATACTGTAGGTTAAAGGGTTCGGCCGTTATAAAGCAGATTATTGGCTCTTTTGGGAGAGGCTTGGGATGTATTCTTACAGTCGCCATCTTTGGTGTTCTGGACTTCTCTTATAGATTCGGAACTCATGCAGTGGTCTGTCTCCTCTGTATAATGTCTCTGTCATCTTTAAAAGAATAGGACCAGATCTCGTCAAAGGAAGAAGTACTGCAGGTATGACGTCGCCACTTAAAAGTGGTTTATTTATTTTATTATTTTCGACAGCCCACTTCTTCTGAGGAAATGAAGTGGAGAAACGCAACAATTGAGTGGCGATCAGGATGCTTCTTGTTTGTTTTTGCCACTGTGCTCAGGGGCAGCGATGGAAGATTTGGAGATGTGGAGTAGATTGCTGAGGAGCCTATTTCCACTGCAGCTGAGGCCTCCACTAGCCCAGAAGCGCTTGATCTAATTCAAAAGATGAGAGAACAAAATATCCTCTGCCACATAAAAGCCAGATTTTATGTCTTCCCTTCCTCTTTATCCCCTGCCTTTCCATTCCCACTCCCCCCTTCCTCCCCACTTCCCTATCACCTCCGGACAGAGCTAGCTTGGGGCATCAAGGACAATGCAAAAATATTGTAGCGTATAGCCGCACAGGCAGCCAAGGAGAGAGCAAGAGCAAACTGTCAGCGGTTCTTATGACATGATACCTCGCCGCGATCGTTGCACAGCCTGCTTTGCCATGCATTACCTGCATCTAAATGAGCACACACCGCTGGGCAAATGAACGCCGGCCCTGGTGGCTGGGTGCTGGCAGGGTCGGTATTGCTTGGAAGCTATTCCCTTGCCATGGAGGACGACTTGGATCAGTCCTGTTGCTGAGCTCTACGGAGCATGCTTAAGAGCTAAGAATTATTCCACTAATTTTTGACTTCCTGTGAAGCATGACAAAAAAAGAAAGAAGAAAAAAAAAAGAAGAAGCACAAGCGTTTTATGCTCTCCCATTCCCCCTTGTGAAAGGAACCAAGAGGCTAGTGTTTAGAAGTCATTCAGCAAACACTCACCACAATGAATGTTAATTAACTCAATTAAGTGGACAACCCTTGTCAGGGGGGACGGAAAACACTGTGTTAAAGCTTTGCTCATATAATACAACAAAGAGGAGAAGGGGTGCAATTGCTAATAGAAAATATGACCGCTATAAAAAAAAAATGAAGTTAAGATTTTACCATTGCTGTGTTTAATCTGCCATTTTAAAACCATTATGTACATGGACATCAAGACATTGCCTGAATTGATACTATACTTTTCTTTCTTGGGTGCTTTCCTTATTTTTGTGACCACTTGTTAATGTCCTTGTGTGGACTTTTAGGGACGATGATATTCAATGAGATGCTAATAGCTAGCAAGCAGCCTGTAGGGTCATGCGTTGGAGTCATTATAGAGAGACCATTATCAGAGATGTTAAACCTAGCTTTCCCCTCCAGTGCTAATCACTGGTCACAGTTTTTGTTTCAAAGAAATGGCATCAATATCAGATGAACACCAGCCTCTTCCCAAGGCCAGCCAACATCCACTATAGGGCTTTGTCTGGAAATGTT
Organism: Amblyopsis rosae; assembly: GCA_025399935.1. Taxonomy (NCBI): domain Eukaryota; kingdom Metazoa; phylum Chordata; class Actinopteri; order Percopsiformes; family Amblyopsidae; genus Amblyopsis; species Amblyopsis rosae. The sequence continues at coordinate 2,275,021 of JAODTR010000006.1, read as the reverse complement.
TATCCATTCTCTTTCATGACTAATCATTCAATGTATAATGCTGCTTTAATATTCAATGCAATTTCCTTATAGTAAGAAAAAAGACATTATTGTTCATGAGTGATTTATACGATCTGGGGGCAAGATGATGGTCGACAACCAACCAAAGCTCTCCTAGAGCCACACACTTTACCAGAAGATGCATTTGTCAGTGGAGGGCTTGTTGTTTAGCCAGGCTTCTCTCTGTGTGGCACAGAGCCAGGGGCAGAGAGGTGGCAGGAGATAACCAATGGAGCAAAAGGGGGCACTGCCAGTGGGGTCCAGCCCTGAATATCTTTAAATGAGGGACTGCAGTTTTCTTGTTCAAGAGATGGTTATCCGAAACACAGATAATAATCATTTGGTACTTTTTTAATTAAGGTAACGGTACATAAAGAGGGGGGCCCACTGCGGAGCACGAGATGCTAAGAGAGTTATCTTTTTGCGGAACAAAAAAGAAACTATATCAAGAGTAGTACAATCAATATAATCAATATAATCAGTACGCCTCAGTACTGTGTATACTCAAACCATCAGTGAGGGATTCTTTTATCATACATGATATCATGTAGCTGTACAAGCTTGAGCTTTTCTTTGAGCTACTGTGTACATGTAGACTACTCTATGTTGGAGCAGGTTGGCTTATCTGCATTACGATGAGACAGAAATAATATTGACTTCTGTCTCTACTCACTATACAGTACACAGTATTTGTTACACTGACAATCATTAATTTGAAGAAGAATGCATAGTGAGATGCTTTTCTCTGTTTTGCATCTGTTGAATACTCAGAGGTTTGTGGGAAAACAACCCTTTTCATTTAATAAATTAGTCCAGAAATATCTAAGCAACCACTGCTTTATTAAATGTCCCTACTTTTTAAGAGAACACAACCCAAACACCAGTGGTTGCGATACACTTTCTTGTTGTCAGTCATCTTGATCATCGGTCGGTGAAATTCCGTCATACTCTATTATTAACTGTCATCATTTATTTCTGATGACAAAGTGATGTTTTTACAATCCCTTAGTTTACAATGGCTCTTGCACGCCACATACTGTATGGCAGTAGGCCTAGTGGTTCGAGATCCAAAGTATTGGTGGGGCAGATATGTACAGTAGTGTGATGATCGATTAAGTTTAACCAAATCCAAATCTTCTAGTTCCACTGTGCTGCTGCTCACAAACGCGTTAGCTATCAAACCGCAAACAGAACATGTTATTACTTTAGGGATAACCGCAGTAGTCTTACGGTAGGCTTCATATTCTTCCACGACAATAATGTTAGATTATATTCCCTACCTTAGTATTATTGATTGTGTGTCAGTGTGTGGCAGGTTTCTTGTGAATATCCAATCTTTCAAACAAGCAAAACAAACTTTCCTCTTTCTACGCATCTAACAGGCAAAGTTCCAGTGCCTGTATCGGCACAACCAGCTATATTTACATGGGCGCACGTACGTGCATTCATAGAAATGAAACCAGGACGTCCTAACAACTTTAGTAGGCTACAAATCCTTGTAAGCTTTTGGCTGTAAAGTCAACGATTTATCCGTAAGCAGAGAAAACACTTAGGTGTAGGCCTTATTTACATCTGGCTTCAGAGTCGCTGGCCAATTGACTCGCATCACTGCCTCTTAGCGAGGGACGGTGGATCCGCCTTCAAGAGTTCTCAATATATGATTCGACCGTAGTTGGTGTTGATCGCAGCGCTAGTTTGGTTCAACGTGCAATTTAAGGACTATGAAATCGACCTCTCTCTTTAGGACTGCTAGGTCACACTCAGTGTAATCTGTCAAATTTCTGTCATTATTAAAAAATATTCAGTCACTCTGAATATATTTTAACCAAAATATTTGGTTAACGCGACAGCTGTTAGATTTTTGGAGAGCATTACACATTAGCAGTGTTTTTGTTTTTCAAAGCACCACTGACTTAATAAAAGGGATTCATTTCAATGTTCCGCATGCTAAACATAGCTGCTATTCTCAAAACTGAATGGCTAGCCTACATCGAGGCATGCTGTGCCTCATAGAGTTTTAGATATTCAGTTGTGCTGCCAGCATATTGTCTAGGAAATTTGTTAAATGTTCATAAATTACTTACTCAAGTGTTCCATATTTGGCCGTAAGCAAGCATTAAATTAGCATAAAATTCATATTTTAGAACAGCTCTTAAGAGCACTTTTGGAATTGTCCATTTCTCTTATTTGCCTCCGAAAGGTTTGCTTAATGCTTGGGCTGTTCCTACTGATCACATTCAGGGGCTCATTGAGAATGCAGTGTGAATGTGCTGCTTGGGTATGGGCCCATGCATCTCCAGGGCTCTATAATCAGCTTTAAGCTTCTGCTATCAATCTTCATAAGTGTAGAGGGTTGAAGAGGGAAGCACAGCTAATCAGCTCTAACTGGCCATGTTCATCCTGATTGTTACTACCACAGCAAGGACATGTGTGACCAGTGTCCCATCTCAACCCATTTCCATAGGCCCCATCTATGGGTGGCCGGCTACTGTAGACTCATGATTTGGAGGGGGCCTGGTACTGTCAGTGAAAAGCCTTGTTAGTGTAATGGCGCTTTCAAAGAGTGCAGCAGGAGTGGTGGTCTTGAATATAACACATACAGTATGTGGGCTCGTCATGGAGAAAGATGTAAAGTTCAGCCAAAGTTGTCATTAGCTTTGGACTGGTTCTCTCTCTCTCTCTCTCTCTCTCTCTCTCTCTCTCTCTCTCTCTCTCTCTCTCTCTCTCTCTCTCTCTCTCTCTCTCCACATCTCTGTCCTAAGATGTTGGCGGGTGTAATCCCAAATCTTGGTGCTTGGTCCTGTCATGCCATGTTTGCACTAAGCATATTTTCTTCTCTAATTGTCTCTCTCATCTCTCATTCCCTTTGCCCTAATTGTATTGTGATAATCAATTACAGATCTATTTCTGCACACCAGAGCTGAGATTGGACCACTTTTTTAAAGGAGGGGGGTGGTGGTGGTGTGGGGGTGGTGGTGGTGTAGGTTGGAACTGTATCACCCGGTGTCCCTAACTACGACCTCTAGCCAAACACACTGCTGCTGCTAATCTCTGGCCTCTCATCCTTTTCTCTCGCTTATTGTTTAATCCTGCTTTACTCGCTCATACTCTCCCGCTGTTTTCTATCTTGTGGAGAAACCCTTGGAAACATTTATTTGTTTGTTTGTTTCTTGTTGGGGGTTTTTCCCGCCTGATTTATCCTTGCAAATCATTCATAGAGAAATAATGTATCCTAAGCAATGTTTTAGACAAAAATGTGACTACAGAATAAATACAATGGCTACATATGTTCTGAAATGTACAACCATGAACACACACTTGAAATGGCAATTCTTGGAACAGAATGAGCTATTTTTACTCTGAGGTGGCCATGTTTATCCACACAGTTTGACACATCTGCATCTATGCCACATGGTGGCAGTATAAAGTGTAAGAAACGCATATCGCACCTTTTAAATAAAGTACAACGATAAATATCTGAACTAAGAAACAGCACTCTAATGAGTAAGAATGGTAATGATGCATACATGTAGCAATATTTTAGCATATTGTACGTTGCAGATTCCTTTTTTCCCATTACAGTGAATTTGAGAAAACTAGGTATGAATTGGCTCATTGTTATGTCTGTGCTTAACCTGTCTTTTAAATCACTGTTGTTTATCAACAGTGTTTTTTTGTGTGGGCCCTGGTTTAAAGGTAATTTGTTATCGCCACGCAATTTCCTTGCTTAAGTTGGTATATTTCTGCTCCAGTGGCCACTCGTTTCACTCAATTTGCACCAGTCTATAGTTTTCACACACGTTATGCCTCTTCCTCACTTTTACCCAATCCGTGCAAACACACTTGATAATGGAAGCAGATCTTCCATGACACACTTTGGTTATGAGCTCAACTGTTAACACCTTGGATATAAAGCAGCACCCGTAGATAGTTAAATTAAGAACCTTCTCTTGAAGTCGATCCTTGGTCAACGTCACCCAGTCCCAGCCAGAACAAAATCTGACATTTAAGTAACACTTCACCCCCCACCCTCCGAACAAAACAAGCAATTTGCCACGTATGCGCGCCTTCGCATCGATAGAAACCCTTTCAGTGTTATAGAGACTCAGACAAGTACCTGTCAGCAATGGACCGGGGAGGAGAAGAAAATATGAATATAATCAACTCCAATATGATCACCTGTCGTACATGTGTGGTAATATCCTCAGAAATTAAACAAGCCCTGCATTGAGTTTCTGTTACTGTTTCGCGTTTAAAGCCTTATTTGAACAAAACGTTTAAATAAAACAAATGATTTGGACAGCTTTTAGGCCCCACCACAGTGCAGTCCAAAAGTCTCTTTACCCTTGCTTGGCAGCTTCTAGTCCTTGTGTAAACACGGCTGGCTTGGTGGTCAGGCTCACCTACAGTATCCCAAACCTCACGTGCAGATGAGCACAGCACTGCATCCATTTTGCATGACAATAGAGTCCACATGTGCTCCCCAGGGGGCCCCGGAATCTGAATATAAATATATATCTATCTCTGTAATCCTGACCTTAGTGGACCTTTAACATATCAGAAAAGAGGATGTGCACCTGAAGATGAGGAGCATTTCCCTGGCTATATGTGCGAGCGATCTCGCGGAATGTCTTATCTTCTCTTTCACGAAGGTGACTCCCCATGTCCAGTAACTGGAGGAAAAGCTTGAATTCAACTAACGCTGTTTTCCTGGAGAGGAATATGTCCCAGTGTGGGAGTCATTGGGTTAGAGTGTTGGAGGGGTGCAGTGAGACATGACCAGGAAGGCGGGGAAGAAATAGTCAGACGCACGCACACGCACGTACACACACACGCACACACACTGACAGACTTTCTTCTGCCTGGCCCCGCACTGTGGAGAGCCTGACTGTCACCTTGCGTGTGCAGGTAGATGGGGTGATGAGTGATGGACGGCAGGTGTGTTCCACCTTCTATCAGGCGGCAGCTGTGAAAGGCACCACTGATTGCCGATGACCTCACCTGCTTTCCTCCAGAGAGGAGAGGCAGGCCGAGCAGGGTGATGACATCTTCCCATTTCCCACCATCACCAGCCCATGTGGAGCATCTTGGCAGACTGACCATAGTTTGTTTGCGCGTGCGTGCGTACGTGCGTGCATGTTTGAGTCCGTGTGCCCAAAAAAGTGCATGCCTTTGATCATGCCACAATGCATCGACAGATGCTCTGTGGTCGCTTACGAACAAGGCCACAGTCTGCATCTGAATGGCAGTAATTATATCCACTTGCTCGAATGATAGCAATTGAAGCTCATAGAACAAAAGTGCTCTGGGCTTTTTCTATCTGTCCCATTATTTTTAGGTATGGGAAATGACATCGAAATCCCTCATCTCATTCCTCCCCGTCTGGGCCAGCTTGTTTACAGCTGATTGTGAGCCTGAATGTGTGAGAGGTGAGGGCATGATGAGAGCTTACGCCTTGTAATCATAGCTGGATGTGTGATCTCAGCAACCTGGCTGAGAATTGGTTTGGAGAGCGCACATCCGCGTCTCCCCCGGTTGTGTCGGTCGGTGCTCGCGCGCATCGCTGTGGGTACGGCTGTCAACAATTTCACTGTCAGTTAATCAGGAAAGTGACAACATCAAAAGGTGCGAAAGCTCAGCCGGTGTTTAAGGAGAGGCTCGGGGGAAGGACAACATGGAGGGGTGGCGGAAGGTAGTGGGAAAAGCAAAGCTGTGTTTCTGTGGAAAGTGGAAATGCAGCACTCTATTCTTCCGTCGATGTATTTCAGACTCCTACATGGAAAGCATTTTCACACGGATGTCATCTAGCGTTCATTACATATTGTCAGATACTGTACACTACTGATATAATGTATATCACAGCGATTCTAAATAAAGGTAAATGCATGAGCAATATACGGTATAACTTTAGATATATGTTATTGTAAATTTGTATGCCGCAATTATTGCTTATTGTTGAATCAACATTGTGAAGCATTGTTAACACATTGCTAATAAACACTTGTCCTTAAATTGACTTGCTTACCAGACCGTCTCTTAGGGGGAAACAATTTTCAGTTGATGCTCAAAATCAAATTTTAGCTTGTGGAATTACACTGATCATTTCTGATACAATGTGAAAGAAAATCATTACAGTATACAATACAGCGAATACAATGAAAGTAATTATTATGTTTAGTGTAATATATCTGCTGTATATTACATTGTTGGTAAGCCACAAGGTTCATAAGACATTAAATGACTTTTATTCAGCCATGACATTGTGGTGAATGAAGGCTCAGAACACAGTGAAGGTGGTGGGCAGATAGGATCAGCTCCTGCTGTGCTTCATCACCGTATTGCTCAATTGGCTTCTGTTGAAGTGCACCCAAATCTCCTGCCTCAATCACTCCAGACTGGTTGCCCTTACGCCTAAGGTCGTGAAACCATTAGATGCACCGTTTTAATGAAAAGCCTGTACCGCCATTTGTCCTGGGTTCTTTCCAGTTCACCAAAGCAAGCCAACAGGTCTGTTAAAATGTTTTTGACATTGCACGCAACACCATGACATATGTAACTTGACACCTGTGTTTTCATACCCTTCAGCATCAGGACAACTTTTAAAGTTTTGAGAATAAATTCACAGTTACATTCACAGGATAGTTGTAAATGTATACCATTTTTTAATTTACAGTATACTGTACATTTAGTCAATACAGTATATGCATCTGTTCACATTTGTAATGTATGTCAGATCTAATGCATCTTGTTAAATGCTGTAAATATAAAACTATGTTTTACATTACTGTACTACAAGATAGTAGTAAGTACTTACTAGTAGTATGCTATTATTAACTGATATTATTATAGCATTTGTCGTATTCTTATTAAGCAGTTGTCAGCGATAACAAAGCGACGATTTCTCTGTCAGATGATGATTCATTTCCATTCATCACAGTAATATAATCCTGTTAAAGCCTTATTAAAAGGGTCTATTTTAAGACATACATGTAATACATCTGTAATAAATCTTAGCTTTGCCTGACGGACAACTGTATTCTCGTAGCATACCTATGGCTAGGCATAAGAGATAGCAAGTTACTTTACACACTGGAAAAACAAAAACACAACATTAGGGTGTGATCCCTAGGGGAGTTGGATTATCATGTGGAGATGTCAGGCCGAGGGCCTTGCTGGGAAACAGAGCGAGTGAGAGATGTCTTTGAGAGTGGGTATTTTCCGTTTTTCCTCCACTTGCTTTTACTCTTGCTTCTATGAGTAAAAAGCAAGTGCAATAATTCTGCCTCTGTCTTGTCATTGCCATTCGGTTGGGAATATAATAAAAAGAGAACAGACTTCAGAAGAACTACAGTTTTAAATTTCAAACGCAAGTGAACACGATTAAAAAAAAAAAAAAAAAACAGCAGCTTCAACATTTGCATAGAAAGGTTGCATATTGTTTTCTTTACACTCTGCCCTGTTTCTCGATTATTTTTCATTATTGTGTCTTGTATTGTAGTCATCTCCTTTCATGAGTTAATAACTTCCCTGACGTGGGGTGCAGTCTCACCTCTGTGTATGACTTCAAAACAAAAAAATATCTTCTCGTAGGCGTGACACTGAGCCTAGAAATTAGCACGAATAACGAGAATCGCTGCTCACCTCCTCAGCACTTAACAGCAGTCTGCGCTGACGTGGTGCCTACACATGTAGGCGTGTGTCCTTATAGGAGACAAATGGTGAAGTGCTCCTTTGTTCCCACTTGTGTTGCGTCTCTCGACACACACACACACACACACACACACACACGCGTGGCCGCGCACATAGACCAGCATCACATGCCTACATTACATACAGTACATGCTGCATAAGCACACTTGTTAAAGGTTAAATCCTCAGCCTGTATCTGGAATTACTCTCGAAAATAATGTAATTATGGCGTTTGGTTGGAAACTCAAGAGATCACTTTACACGCTCCTCTCTACCTTGACTGCATTACATATTATTTACTGCTCCCCTACGTGTATGGAACATAAAACATTATCTGTCGAGAGAGTCTGGGGGTCTTCGGTTGGATGTGACACAATCAAGGAGGATGCTGACAGCAACACAATAGTCGTGGTCATTCACATTACTTTGAAAACAGCCAGCCTAGCGATACCTAATACAACGCGTACTTAGCCTGTTGGTCAGTTTAGTGTGTACTTTACAGTGAATTACGTGTGTACAGTCCAACATATGGTTGTGTGAGTGTGTGCGTGTGTTTGTATTTGTGTACACTCCACGTTAGGGTGAAAATATTGACACTAAGGCTTATGGACAAGGCACATCCCCATGGATCATGCTAGTCTTAAGCCCTTTCTGGACAGCATTAGTATTAACAGATAAGGTTCGGTGAATGTAATTATTATCTGAGCACCTTGGCCAATGTTGTCCTGGCTGGCACGATAGTAATTTTCCTCAGCTACCACGGTAAGAATCCCTTCTGAAATTACCTACTGAAGAAGCAGAGGCTTTGTAATTTGAGCCACATCAGTCATTACCAGAGCTTTAGAATTGAAGGAGCAGTTATTTTAGACCATTGCCTTTTCAGTGTGGCAAATATGTAATATGAAGCTGCACCAAACCGTGTTATGGCAATTTTAGTTGGATGGTGGGGGGGTTAATAAATAACACTCTATTGAAATCAAGCCTTTTGCTACTACAGATAATTTATATATGATTGCATCGCAAAATATGATTCTCGTGTCACCTCTGCCTGCATTAGCGCTGCTGGGTGCAAGCGTCAAGATGTAACCACACCATTCAGATAGGGCCAGAAGGGACATAATTAACACCTCACCTTGCACATGTTGTACATAGGGCTGTGCGATATAACGATATATATCGCATGACAATAGAAAGACACCTGCCATCTTAAATTATGCTTTATTGTTTATATCGTTGTTGGGAGACTCACACTCTTTACTGCATTAACGTGCGTGCGTATGTGTGCGCGTATGAGCGTGGACTGAACCCTGCACGCACCACAATGGAGCAGAGCGTATTGGTGAGTTTTATGATCGATTAAGTTTAACCTGCCAGCCTACAAGTTGCATTAAGTTGTATTTTGCGTGGTGCATCGCCGATGCTACTGCTGCAAAGTAAACAAAATGCGCTAGTTAGCTACCTGGCAAAACATATAGACATTACATTCGGGACATATAGCCTAACCAGGACGTAGTTTAAGACTATGAAAATGTTCGATTACATTTCCTACCTCTATATCTTTGCTCTTTGTCTGGAATGCTCCTAGAATATCCAATCTTTCAGACGAGTTATCTTAAAGAAACCACAAGTTTCTCAACACCATGATTGCCATGGTCTAGTTGCGAATGTTATGCAGTCAATGGGTTATGTTTGCGTTAGTAAACAATCAAATTACAGCAGAACGCTTTAGAGACTCTTATTATGTTTATTTGAACTCAGTGTAACACATTCTGAACTCATCTTCTCTGCTCACTGTGGTTCAGAGGCTGCCCCTCTCCACATATGCAATGTGTTATTTATAAAGGTTTATTCTATGAATGTGAGAACAAGCCTGGGGGGGGGCTCATTTGATGACAAGAAACTATTTATTAATTAAATTAACAGAACATGCTATATCGATCGTGATATGTATCGTTATCAGGATATACAAGTATCTATATCGGGATATGACATTTTGGTCATATCTAACACCCCTAATTGTACATGCACTTTACCTCTCACATGCTGCAGTAGCTCACATCTTTTGAAGCTCTCACAAACTTCCATAAAACCTCCAAACCTTAAGCCTTATGTCGGCATGTTAGATAGTGCAGCCAGACCGCAGATAGCACCCTTTAGGGCGCACAAGCATGCTAATTGGGTCCCTGTCTCCAACTTCCTCGGAAACATAAACTACAGCAGGCACTACAGGTGTGGTGTCCGTTGAGCACTCTTTGCTTTTCTTCGGGATTACCCTACATTTTCCGACGTTGCTTCTAACTCAGCGAATACCATTTTTGAGCAGATCTCCCATGAATGTGTTTACTTGTGTTTCACGTGTTGTTGGTGGGCGTGACATGTAGCCAGGCTACGCACCATAGAAATATAGTCGTCTTGAATTTCAGAGCACGACTGGTACACCTAGAACAGCACCGCGCTCATTAGTTACTGTAGAATTATCGTCAACCAAGGAGGACGGCATGCAATTACAAACATTGACGCTACAAAAAAACTGGTTCTGCCTAAAACAGGTGCATGCCCAAAACACAAAACAGCACATGAGGCCCTTTGACTATGGCTGTTTTAGATGCTAAATTACATTTCATTGTCCTAGTATACTTGTAGCCTACTTTCTCCAAGGACAGTAAAGTTTAATATCATCTCATAAGGCCTGTATCTACAGTGTCTTAAATGTTTATTAAATAATGCTTGCTATTACTATAGTAACGGAAAAGTAAGACACATTTTGACACACCTGCATCTCAGTGCAGGCAAAGGCATGCACACGCGCAAAAAAACTCACACACACATGCACACGCACACACACACACACACACACACACACACATACCCCATGACGCTTCGTGTCATGGGATGTGCCAGAATAACTGCATATTTGAAAAATTGGGTTAAAGAAAAACTGGGTTGTAGAGTTTTATGGTCCATTTTTAAATCTGTCACTTTGAATTGAAATGCTGAAATAGTGTTAAAACACCGAGCTACGCAGACCCAAAAGAGCACTGCTAATGTGGCTGTTAATGCAGCACAGACCCTTGTTTATCCCTGAGTTTTTAAGCTATTAGCTGGGTTAACCACAAAAAGCCCTGTTTTTATGAAGAACACATCCTTTAACATGATTTGCGTCAACATAGATTACATTGCATTTCAAGGTCATTCCTGTTGGCTAGCGGGGTTAATGCACCAGTCAGTGCATCGCTATGAGTCCTCTTGCTCATCCTTAGTGTCACCCGTTTTCACGAAAGCGGCAGGCGCGTTGCAGCCGTTCCCATAGTGAGACACTGTGTGGAGCTACAAGGCTAAATGTCCGTAGTCGCTATGGCGAGAGAAATGGGGGAAGTAAATTCATTGTACTGCAGCTCAGGAAATCAGCCAAAGGGGCAGGCGCGTCACAAAGTACAAAGACAAGGCTGGAAACTTCAATGGTCACGGATAGGCGGGCGGAACAGCGGGTCCTAAAATGATTTGGGGGTGGGGATGGGGGGGTGCAGAAGGTGAGACGGAAACACAGCTGATGTAGCGAGGCAACGGCGAGAAGAATATTGACTTGTTTCTATCCCTAGATTGGCCATGATAAACGTGAGTGATGTTGAGAAATACTCACATGGCGGCTTATCAGCAGCTGTCTGGCTGGCGTTGCCAGCGGCAGCGTCCAGGCAGATAAGCCCAGAGGCACCGCCTGATGTTTGGGTGGGTGGGGGTGGATGATGACACAGATGTTAGGACACAGCTAGGGTGCACCCCTATACCACCCAGTGGCCACATTTGCATTTCTACTCGTTCAACCCAGTTATGATGGCTTCTAATGCAAAGTTCCCCGCGGTGAAAATAGATTGTGCATTTGGTATCTTTGGGCTTACTGTACTGCATATGCCACATACTGTTGACACAAGCGTTAATGATATATGTGTTTGCATTTTCTTTCATTCTCCATAGAGGTCGCATTTATTAACACAGGCTTGTTAAGCTTTTCAACAAAAAGTCACTTATATCCCATTTAAAAACAACTGAACCCCAAGTTATTTTCATAAGACCCAGATCATGTGTGAGTGTCTGTGTGCCACTGGATGTGTATTGCCAGATGGTCCACCTCAAAGATACATGCTTGTTGAGTTCTTTCGTAAGCTTTATGAAAGCCTAGGAGTGTTGGTCATGGTTTGGATTGAAGGGTCTTCAAAACCATACACATTTCTAAAGCATCTTTAACCTCTTTGTTAGGCCGTGCTCTTTTAGTTTAAAAATGTGTGATAGTTCTTGTGAAATATTCAGTGTCCATGTTGATTAAGTTCTCAGGCGGCCTTAATGTATTTGCATTTAACAAAACACTGCAGTGATATCTCCTGCACACAATAAAATAGAACGATGACCGACAATTGATCATTAATTTGCATTAACATTGATCAAGCAAGATTGCTTTTACCTAGAATGTACACCCTTAATACTGCACACATAACTATACTGTACACATAACCCTATAGTTATTTGAGCCACAGTCAAATACTGGTTCAGTGCAGTCTAATGTATTAACTCTGTGATACAACTAGTGTGTTTACATCATTTCTCTTCCTAAATTTAGTATGTACAATCTGCCGTAGATGGCCTGCCCTTTTTGACTCTGTGGGTAATAATCCTTAATATTCCTGCTGTTTGAAACTAAACAAGTCTTTAATGCACTCTGCTTCAGTCTTCCAGCACACGCTAATTGTGTTTTGAAAATTCATAAATTATTTCCCTGTTATTGTCTTAAGTGTTGAGTGGTTCAGAACGAATATAAAGTATTTGCATGTTTTCTGAAGATAAACATTTCAGGAACTTTTCAAGATGAAAAGAGGTCTTTAATTTTGCTACAAAATGTGTTTTTATTAGAGATTGCAGTGTTATAATGGCACTTAAATTGCACAGCAATTTAGAAAATGTTCGCATCACAATAATTGCTTGTTGTAGTTTCACCACAATGCTCAACACAGGGCTCTTGCTACATATGCTGTAATGTGTTGTAATTCGGAAGCAGGCAAGCGCTGCACAAAAATGAAAACGATACACTTAAAACATGTCTTATCACAATTCATTCTCATCATGAGATTATCCACCTCCCCCTTCTCACTCTTCTATCCTGGCACTCGTCTCGTGGCACAGCTATAGGCCGGAGTGCGCTTGGCGCCCCATTACAGATGTAGCACAGCTCCAGTGAAGCCTCATCACTAACGTTCTCCTGCCCTTCTGCTTCCAGATGGTCACAAGAACAAAGAAAATATTTGTGGGCGGCTTGTCAGCCAACACGGTAGTGGAGGACGTGAAGCAGTATTTTGAACAGTTCGGCAAGGTAAGAGTCTGTTTGGTTACTCGAGTGGTGTGGAAGAGGGAGCGGTGCTGATGGGATGAGTTGTTGCCTGTGAGTGCTCCAATGATCTCCATGCAGCTTCTGCATACTGGCATCATAACCAAGAGCCCAAGCAGAGAGGGGCATGTATGCAGAAGCACATTGAAAACAAACACGCACACACACACACACACAGGAATGTGTACAAATGCACACTCATCATAACATGCACGCTCGCCCACACACACACACACGCACATATGCACGCATTACACACAGAAGAACATGCATACTCATCATAACATGCATACACACGCTTACATGCACACTCAGACACAGCGATACAGAAATGCATAAGCATACAGTGGCTTTAAATACCCACAATGCACTTTAATACACACACACACACACACACACACACGCACACACACACACGCACACACACACACATGCACACACACACACACACTAACACAATCACACGATCATGCTTACACATTCCCATTCCCCGGCGTTTCACACATAATGTTCTCCCACTGTGTTGAGATCTATTTCGCTGGTGTCACATTCCACATCAGCCTCAAGGTCACCTTGAGCAGATGCAGGCCCTAGAACGTCAGCACTTGACCTTCAGCTTAATCAGTGTCATTGAGGGTGGCTCCCTCATCAGTACGTAATGTACTATCCACTCCGGAGGAACCGAAGAGCCACTGCAAATTAATAGAACCTATTATTTCATCTTCAGAGCTAATATGCAATTGACTGCAAAGAGACGGTGCGCAAGGTGAAGGGTTCGCTTGGAAATGAGGACTATAGGCTTCGTCACAAACTGACCTGCTGTTCTTAAAATGTGTAAATAATAAAAAAATAAAAAAATAAATAAAGAGTAAAACATTTGGGATTATTATTAGCGACGCGGCAAATATCAAGTACAACTCGGCAATCACGAGAACAGAAAAAGGCCACGGAACGTGTATTTTTTTCCCCTCTCTCTCTCTAACTTGATTGAATGACATAATCGACTTGATTATACTACGTTTTTTTTGCTCCTTGAGGAATCCTCGAATGCTCGTGAGACAACAAACAAATCAGGCTGATTGAGCGAGATCTTGTGCCTGTTCGCTGCGTGCGCGCGTAGCGTACGCCATTGTTACCGCGTGGGCCGGCGCACCGGCGCGTACCACACGCACGTTTCGTGCGTTCCCAACTAGCGCCGACGGTTTGCTCCAATGACGTGCGCCCGCGTGGCACATGTGTGCGAAAGTGGATTCCGTGCGCTTCGCCTGCGCGCGTGCGAGTGCGCGTAGACGTGTTGAGATTTAAGTGTCTCCAGTAGAGAGGAAATCAGAGGAGATGTTGTGGGCTGTGTCAGACAAGGTAAAGAGCAACAAGAAGCACTTCGCTTTACATTCGTCTCCTTCTCTCTCACTCTCTCTCTCTCTCTCTCTCCCTCTCCCCCTCACACACACACACACCATCTTTTCTTCAGCGTCTACGTCCCTCTGTTTCCTCGGCGTCTCACACATCCCAGGATTTATTAAATAACCTGCCTGTCAGTGCAACCTACCATTATCGCTACATACACACCAATCTGAGGACTCGCCGAGAGAAGGGGGAAAGCCAATTAATTCAGTTTCTCCTCCACGGAATGCTCTGCCCGCCTGCCCGTCTGACTGTCTGGCTGTATCGGTGTGTGTGTGAGGATGTATATTAGCTAGTGTAGCAGCAGGTTGTCATTTGTATTTATGCTAAGGACATGCTTTGAATGCTTTATCAATCACCACGCTGTTTCAGTTTAAGGGACTGCGAAATAGGGGTCCGTGTGTGTGTTTTTTACGTGTGTGTGTGTGTGTGTGGGGGGCCCAATTAGCAGAATGTGGTCGTGAGAGGTGGCGGTGTTTGGTGGGCAGTGGAGGGGAAACAGCTGGTCTGGCCACAATTGGGTCACAGGTTCTTTTTGCTCTCTCTCTCTCTCTCTCTCTCTCTCTCTCTCTCTGTCTGCCGTGCACTCCCCCCCGTCCTTCCCTCCCCCCCAATCTATCTTTCCTCCCTCTGTCTCCATTCTGTCAGTGGGAGAGGTGGCATTTGTTATGGGGAGAGGCTGACAGCTCTCATGCACATCAGTCTCGCCGCCATTCTCCCACCCATCACCATTAAGGAAGGCGCACATGCCAGCGTCTGGCACGGCGTCAGAGGGGCTCCGGTTTCAGCCGGAGCCACTATCGCATCACTTATGCCGAAGATGTGAGCGCTCACAGCCGTTGTGACAGCCACCTAGGTGGCACTCCAGTGTTTTATTTTCAGATG
Organism: Amblyopsis rosae; assembly: GCA_025399935.1. Classification (NCBI taxonomy): domain Eukaryota; kingdom Metazoa; phylum Chordata; class Actinopteri; order Percopsiformes; family Amblyopsidae; genus Amblyopsis; species Amblyopsis rosae. The sequence goes on along the minus strand of JAODTR010000006.1, from coordinate 2,259,630 downwards.
ATTTGTATGCTGATCTGAGGTAGAGTCAGTTAACTGCCTAATAGTAGTGGGACACACTCCCATGGTTTCTTCTTCCTTTTATTCAGCCCCTCTTCTTCTCTTGAAGCTGCTGTGGTGCTGATGTTGGCTGTCCCGAGGCAATGTAAAATAGAGATGAAAGAGACAGTTCAAAAGCTTGTAAGTACTCCGTTGTGGGGGTTTTTAGCAGTTTTTCAGAGGCTTATATTGTTCATGTCGAGAATTATATCATATCGACCAAAATTAAGAAATATAGCATGATATACATTTTGGCCATTTTATCCAGCCCTAGTTTACAATACCAATAATTGTTACATTGAACTAGTTAATGTTAATGTTCAGATAAAGTTAGCATAGCAATAGCGTGTAGAGTACCGTAGTGAGTGGATCCACGTTGATTAAACTATCCATCATTATTGTTAGTTTGCGGTTCTTACTATGTATATATATATATATATATGTATATATATATATATACATATATATATATGTATGTATATGTGTGTGTCGTCCAAATATTTATTCATACACTTTAGTACATTTGACCAAAAATGACACTTTACTATTAAAGTACACATTTTCCTATATACAGTATATACCCAGGTTTATATACAGTATACAGTATACAGTATGCATAGTGGCATACACTAGTTTGCAATCTTCCCTTCTATGGAGCAGTCAGTGGGTTAAATGCTGCTCTGTGATCACAAACAGATGATGTAGCCTACATCCATGGGACTGATCTTGTGCAATCCCAAAGTTTGCACAAGGAAAAGTCAGCTGGGAAAATTGCTCCCGATGTTACTGTGCTGCTCGATCAATAAACCCACTTAACTACTGCACAGGCTACGTGATTCAGGAAAGTGTGACGTAACCGGTATAAATACTGCTACGCTATAGCTTTGCTGCTGTTTGCCCCTTGCATGCTAGGCTGGTTTTGCCTATGTTGTTGAAGTGAAGTGCTTTCAGTGATGAGCAGGCAGACTCTTGACCTTCCTGCTCTCTCTACACTCAACAAAATGACGCACTGTAGGTCTGAGTAAATGTAGCCAGGCAACTAATCAATGAACAAATTCATTGTCAACTAATTGATGTCATCGATTTCATACATTAGATGGCAAAGCCATATATATATATATATATATATATATGCATATTAGTGAAGATATCTATTGCAGAAAAGCATGGTTTTATTTTTAAATTCTTAATTTTTTTAGAGGCCATTTCATGTTACTTTCCACCTTCTATCTGCTCCTCCTGTAATAAATGTTATATTTACTGTGCTTGAAACGAGGCACTTCATAACTGGCACTATTTGCTGCAAATGGTGGGTAGGCTACATCAAGGTTGTCCTTCAGGCCTGCATCATTTTCAGACTTCTATCAATGTGGTTAGATGAATCTCACAATATCATCAGCTCCGGAGATTGTGCAGCAAGGCTGTTTGTCATGGACACCTGTAATATAGGCTGCAATTTAGGCTAGGGGAATAGTGCCATATTTTAAGTCTTGTGGAGGGCAATCAAATGATCTAAATACATACAGTATTATTTTTAGAGAGTATAAATAGAACACACACAAAATTATGTTTATGACATTATTTGTGACATATATAAATGAGCAGTTAACATTTACAGCAGCTTCATTACACATTTGGGAAGCCTTTGTGTAACACGATTATAAAGTGGCTATAAAAACAAAAACATGTATTTATGGCATTACCCTGTAATGTATTGTGCTGGGTGGTTATTGGGTACAATTGTCAACAATCAGCCCATAGCAACATTGAGACCCTGCACGTTTACATTCAGTACAAAACAGGATTTTGAAGTGTTTCAAATAGGGCTGACCCAAATGCTTCAAAGCTTCAATCTTCGTCATGTTAATTGAAGGTTAGCATCTGCAAGCAAAGCCTTGCTTAGTTTTTTTTTGTCTTCCCCTTTCTTCCGAAACAAACCAAAAAATAACGTTCTGAATAAAATTAGATGTACTCATTATGAATCAAGAAACATGATTTTAGATGTTTCACATTTTTGTTTAGTTCATGTACGCATACAAACTCTTTATGTATGTTCACTGCAATTACTGTACAAGTACAGTAAAGAGCAGATGGTTGTTAGGCATCATGTTAGGTACATTTGAACCCACAACCTTTTAGCTGGAAGTCCACTGACATTAGCCTGCTCCTAGTAGGCTACATTAGAGCTTAGCTAACTTCCTGTAGAAATGGAGAGACTGTTCATGAATGTGTTCTAGCCAGGTTCATTTGGCAAAGATAGCTATAATGTTCTGTGCCAACTTTTAAAGTTTCAGTGCATTCACACTACCAGCGGCAACGGCGACATGACGTCATTAAAGCCTATACATGTGTGTTGGTGCCGCGGCGGTAAACCCAAAAACTTGCTGCAGCGGCAGGCGCAAAGACGGTGGCAGGAGCAAGCTGGCCACGCCCCTAAATGCTGCCGTATAGCCGCGCGCCGAACGTTCAACTTGGTTGCCGGCGTCTTGCTGACCATGTGGCCATCTTATACATCGATCATATCTTTTAACCGAAAATGAGAATATAATGGACTAATAAGTACCCGAAACAATACAATGTATGTTTCCATTTACAAATATGTTGAAAGGAAGGCGTTTGCTAGGAAATAGTGAAAATAAAAAATTATATCTTTTTTAAATATTTTTTAAAACGGAACAAATGTTTTGTCAAGCAATAATATTGGTGAAACAAAGAGATCCACTTTTTTTGTATGCTTATAATACTAGAAAACTAAAAGCATTATGATAGCTAGGCTTCATGTAGTCTAGCTGGCTGTGCACTCAGTGCAGCAATGAGGCAGTTGATCGGGAAGAAAATAGAAGCAGTCTGCTCCCGAGTTCTGTTGATAGCACCCATAACATGGATGTATAAGCACGCATGTATAAACATAGCCTGTTATTTTCTCATGTCCTCCTTTTCCTTGCTGCTAATCTGCATTAAACAAAGCTTAAACAAAGTGCTGACTGCATATCGCCCATAGCAACAAAGTTTTTCGACTCCCACCCACTTTAGCACATACCTCCGCGGAATTTTGTGCCGTGGAGATAAGCGCAAAAGTGGGTGGGTTCAACCTACAGCTTGCCACCGCAGTGGGCGCAGCTATTGCCGCCGGTAGTGTGAATGCCACTTAACATGCCAGGATAACTTTAATCCTAAAAAAATACAATTGTAAAATTCAGATATAATGTCCATTTGGTAAAATAAATTAATATAGTATTTGTTATATATAGTACATCATAGTGTATATATACAGTATGTGTGTGTATATATATATATATATATATATATATATATATATATATTTAATCAATTTTTATATAAAACTTGATTCCATTTAATAAACATCATGTTTGTCTGTACAGTATGATTATGTGTGTGCCATGTTAATAAACCTACAATGCAATATGCAGTGCAATACATAAGCCCCCTAAAAGAAAATGTTTATTTTGTATAATTACATATATAACCATTTTCCAACAAAGCAATTGCTTTTTTACAAACACAGTCTTGCTAACAATGCCTTCCCAGAATTCTCCAAATAGCCAAACCTTTGCATAAGGGAGCTGTTGCTTCCCTCCTAAATGTGGACATGACACAACAGCAGGGCCTTGCCGATCCATGAAATAAGCTCTCCACACAGTTGAAGGCCTAATTAGCTGAGGTGGCTAATGCTTTCTCATTGGTTTATTGTAATCAGCTTTCGTTGCATCTGCCACTGAAGCTCCTCCTTCACAGTCTTTTCGGCGTTTCATTGTCAGGTGCTGGTGTTGTTGGTGGTTTCTGTTCAGGATATCCTGGTTGACATGTTCTGCTTGACTAGAGCCAACCAGGGCTGGGGCAGTATATTTAGCATGCCAGTTGTCTGGCACTAGGCTCAAGTGAGACAGTAGCTCACACACACACACACACACACAAACCAGATAAGCGAGATAGAGCTGCTGGTCTGAGACTGACCCGGTTCTCTTGTTCAGGGTTAATGGTCTTATCGAGAACATTTGAGGAATGTGGCTCATGAGGTTACAACCAATGTTAGCAGACAGTCTTTACATTTGTCAATTTAATGTGATTGTATACAGAAGTTTATGTAAATACAGTATACATTATATATACTGTTTTATATATATATATATATATATATATATATATATATATATATACAGCAAATGTAAGCATTACATCTGGTAGCAACATTAGACATTGTATCTTTTTTGTGCTGTAGACTAAAATAGGAGACAGGTTTGCACTTGGGTGCAGTTGTTCATGTAATAAATGAGTTCAGCCCATCTTGACATTTAGTGATTCGATCATGAATACAATAAATAAGTGGCTTGTTTTTACACGAATGGTGTGCATTTGTTTGTTGTATCTGATCACCCACGAGGATGCAAGTTATTGCCATGTGTCAAGGGGATCATAGTAAAGGTTTTGCAGGGCACTTTGTATAGTAAGAGAAATGTTTCAGAACAAAGACACTACTGTGCGTATTTTCTAGAAAATACCAGCCTGGTAGCAAAAGTGCCTGCTCTTGCTGTGTGTGACCTCTAGCCAGAGAGGACTCTGTCTTCTGACACTTCCGCTAAGAGGAAATATAGGAGAGGCAGAATTTAAATTATAGAGGCATCAGAAAGAGATTCTTTGGTTAGTGACAGGAAATTTGTTCTGGAACTCCGGTAATGTAATACCGCAGCTGACATTTTGTGTGCATTGAGATTTTGTAAATGGCAGAGGGGGAAAAAAGAAAAATGCTCTGTCTCTAAAAAGACTCCATGTGAATTCATTAAGAATTCCCAGCCAAGTGCTTATCACAAATAACATTAAAGTGTCCCAGGCGTGTTAAACAAAAGAGCAGTGTTGACCATGCACACGGTAGCCTGAATGGTATATTGTTTTGAAATCTCTTATTTCTGCTTTTTTTTCCTTATGGGGGTTTGATGTGTGAATATGTTTACTCCATTACTTTTAGAAACAAAACAAATAAATTAATAAATTAATGAAATAACTGCAAATCATAAGGAAGAAAATGAATCTAAAAACTTTACCCCTGTGCATTTAAATTCATTTTTTGTCAAATGTCATGGCTATTTATAAATGTGTCTTATTGGGTTATATGCATTGTCATTATTTTTGTCTGTAGTCAATTGTCTTATCACAACCTTTGCTCACAACCCTTTCAAAGTTCATCTAATTTTCCACAGACTTATTTATTATTCTTATTCACCCTTACAAATCATTAATATAATACTTTCTGCTTAAAAATCCCAGATGCATTTCAATATGAAAATGCCCTTTAAGCATTCATATGGGATTCAATTTTCCACTGACAACAGGATTATCTGCATGAATAGAATGTACACTGGTCATAAACAGACAGCAGTGCAAGGAGATCTAGATGTTCTTGGATGTGTGGCGGTAAGGAGATCCAAAACGAATACAGCCACACTTAAAATGTCGTGGAACACTACTGACGTCAATGTGTCAGAGCAGCATGATTTCTCATGTTTTCATACATCTGCCAGTTGTTTCGTTCACGTAAACGTCCATAGTCTTAAGCTCACCCTCACCCTCCCTCGCCCACCCCAACTACCCCCCCCCCCTTCCCCAGCAACTGCAGGTGCACATTTGCATGTCATTTACATGGTAGCTCACGGCGACTACTGCTAGGCCAACAGTTGGTCGTCCAGCGCGTCCACTGATATTTATTTAGTGTTTTTTTTTTGTTGTTGTTGTTTTGCCTTGTTTTTGTCGTCTCCGCTCTGACACTGTCATTTTACCAAGTCAGTGCAGGAAATAGTGTGCTTGGCGATAAAACATGTTGAGAACTGCATTGATGAAACATGTGCTTTCCAGTGGGGATTTAGCCACGGGCTTCAATCTCATTGCAGTCACTTGTAGTTAGGGACTGGGACCTGAGCTGAGAAGGGCAGAGCAATGAAAATGAATTGGCCATGAAGCTGTGTGCGCTTGTGCTGCAGTGGGGACCGACAGAGGAAAAGGGCCAGTTAGACAAACTGTGTCATATCCCCCCCCTCCTTGACCTTTATTTACCCAGTGGACCGCTACCATTTCCGATCGGGTGGCTTTTAAATGGCCGCCCAAGAATTGTGTTTTACGATTGATTCTTTAACCATTCAGATTGCAGGGCGTGCGTTTGTGCTGCCGCGCCTTACTGAGTAGGCTACTTACGCATTTGAAATATTGGCTTTTAGCAAAGGATTACATTGTTGTTGTTTTTTTGGGGTTCCTTGTTAATTAATGCTCTGTATGCTGGGGGGCGAAGGGGGGCACGGCGTATTGTAGCGGCTCGTGCCCAGAGCCGTGGATCATGGGAGATTGACACCCGCCTCGGTGGCCCCCAGCTGTCCCTCCTGAAATGGCTCCCTTAGGATAAGCCGGGATTGGCTTGATTGTGTTATCGGTGACTCATCGGGTCATTGAATGATGGAATTTTGAGCCCCCTGTTCTGCTTAAAGGATGATATGTTTAAAGAAGATTGACTGTGATTGGATGAGATCCAGCACCTGCTCACAGAGGTCGATCTTGCAGAGCAATCTCTGCTCTGCTATTGTGACAGGAGGGAGGGGGATTGGAGGCCCGAGATGCTAGGAAACAGTTTTAACACGTCATCAAAGGACCTGTCAGGAATAATTTGCCCGCTCAGCTTTGCCGCTCCTTGCCGCCATTCAGGACGCCGTCTAAACAGCTTGGAAAACGACGGTGAATCCCAGGTGGGATCCCAGCCGCGGCAACGCATCTTTGGCTGTGATGGCTACAAATTAAACTATAGGCTAGCCCGCATGTTGTAGAGCTGGGATTTGGAGGGTGCTGGGGTTGGGTTTGGGTGGAAGGACAGATGGGGTCTTAATAAGACGGGCATGTTATCAATATGAATAAGATATAATGGATAAATATATATGGCAATAAAGCAGTCTATATAAATGTTGCTATTTGTTGTTGTGGCAAAATAAATGTGTTTGCATAAACAACAATTTACGCGTTTCCACTTCTTTACCTGCAATACTATGAATATGTATTATTCCTTCCGGTGTGAAAATGTGAAATAAAACATTTGTACTGGACAGGAAAGACCTACTGAGGCAAAAAAGTGGTACCCTACTGTGATGCCACTTTGAAACTTTTATGCTCTATGACACTACAGTAGAAATATATCTTCAAATATAGCTATATCACTAGCACTGAACTAGCACTAGGATTTTTTTTTCTTCTGTTCCTTGAGCCTTAGATTATCCTTGGTGTGGATCAAATGTGTGTGTGTGTGTGTGTTTAGTGGAGGTTGGCAGTGACAGGTGATATTTGGAGATTGCAGTCAAGGGCCACAGCAGCAGATGCCGCCCTCTGAGTGACAGGCCTGGTGTCAGCGCCTGCCACTGGTAAATGAGACACAAAATGACGGTGTCAAATTTCAGCCCACCTCTTATGGGCCTTGTAAAGAAGATGCATAAATGTGGAAAAACAGCCCCTTTTTTTTGGTCCTCATCAATTGCCATCCTTAACAGGGGCTTGTCAGTGCTTCACATTACCTCCTTTGTGAGTGTGAACTGTAGCTCAACACCAGGTGGGGAACAGGACGTTCGCTGTACACCTCAAATGATTACACTGCAGAAAGCTCACCTTGCACCTGAGTTGTGATATATATACGCTTCTTCCCCCGATCTTATGATACTACTCGCTGATGGTATTTTTGCTCCGCCACCTGAGCAGATCAACAGCGAATGCTTGAGAAGGAAGAGAGCTTATGGCAGACTTGAAGGCGTTAAAACGTTAAACTGGAGCTCTTTTAAAGTAAGGGGAAATTGACTAAGGGAGCGAAGTCCCTGCGCCTCTTCAAACCCCCACCGCAACAATGGCCAGGTACACAGCCAGCTCAATCTATCGCAGCGAGAGCCTCCTACGCATGTCGTGCCATTGCAGCACTCTTAAAACTACCGGGCAAATGCCCTTGTTATTTTCTCGACTCTCCTTGAAGATGTACCTCCCTGGAACAGTAAACTGTGTTCTTTTTAGTATGGTTTGATGCAAAGGGCTAATGAAGCCTCAAAGGTATACTTATCTGACACACTTCGCGCCCTTATGTGTGTGTGTGTGTGTGTGTGTGCGTGCATGCGTGTGCGCATACTGTATTTCCTTAGTGCAGCTGCATCTGTGGTAGGACAGAGGTCAGTGTTTGGAAGCAGACATACTCATACTGTCAAGTGAGTTGTTGATTTACCGGTGGAGGGCAACATAAATAAGACTGCTCAGCATTCATCTGTTACACGGGGAAAAAACAGCACACAATGTTTGCTTAGCACCTCAAACAACATTTACTCAGACTTAAATTGAGCTCATATTATGTGAATGACAAAATATTTTGGAATTTTGAAAAATTGCACTTCCAGCTGTTTGTCTGTTTGTGTTTACATTGTACAAAGACTTGAAAACATTTGCATTACATTAAAATCTGCCATTTTAATATAAAAAATGGCTGCTTATTATAATAATTTTTTTCTCCAAATTAGGCGAATGATATGTGGGCTGTTATTGAACATTCTATCATATATGTTAAAAACATAATATACAAATATATTACGTTATCTGTATACAATATTATAATTTTATTTTTACGCGACACATTTAGCGTATTGATAAACCTCATCAGAATGTTAATGTTAGGGATGCACCAATCTGGATTTTTGTGGCCGATACCGATTGCTGAGTTTCAGTCTGCAAAATCGTCTGATACAGATACCTATACTGATTTTATACTTTTTAGATATATTATTAATACATTTCTCATTTTTCACTCCTGCAAGTCACTAATATATTCTTGTGCTCAAAATGTGTTTTGTGAAGCATAACAGTTATGTCATAAATCGGCCATTAGAAAGGAAAAGCGGACTACCACCGATCTTGCATTTTGAGTGGAAATCGGCCGATTCCGATCTGCTTCCGATCTATCGTTGCATTGCAGTCATTGTATTGTTAATATTGTTATTATTATTATTAATAATAATATTATCATACGTTTTGTTTTAACATTAATATTATCCTAGTATTAATCCCTTATGCCAAATCCATCCATCCTCATCCGCTTATCCAGAGTCGGGTCGCGGGGGCAGCAGCTCCAGCAGGGGACCCCAAACTTCCCT
>JAODTR010000006.1:2230844-2250327 GCA_025399935.1 Amblyopsis rosae | reverse complement strand
CACGAAGACAGTTCCTGCAGAAATTTCTACCGCAACGCAACGGAAATATCGGTCATTTTAAACTGGCATATCTGTAAAAGCATTAGGCTATTACTCGTGGTACCGAAAACACGAGTGCGTCTTTATAAATGTTTAGGTTAAGTAAATCAACACAACATTATTGAAGCAGCCTATTTCTAATCCGTTTACTGTTTCTGAAAAATAGCCTTAATTACTCTAATGTAGTTATTGATGTTTGCACAGTGCATCAGTCTTGATAATATGCCTGTCCTGCAGACTAGTTGTTTATGCTATGGTGGCCTACCAGTTACTGTATCAAAAACTATATTTACAGATTTGGTCATCTGCAAATGATGAACATTAAACTTTTACTTACGGTTTGTTTACTGGCGATCAACATCAGTTCCTTGCCTTGTATACTACGTAGCTGGCCATATCCTCATAGGGGCGCTACCAAACAAACTGTGCAGTAATTTATGCAACATATGCACTTTTCTCTCATTTGCCTGTTTCCCCGCCTCTCTCCCTTTTTTAGCCAATACAGACCAGGAAGCTAACAGTCCACTTTCAAAGGTTTACTACTTCTCCATGTCACATCAACATTGCTAATTCCAAAAACAACTAGAAATACTTCATGGAATGGGTCCTTTAAACACTGTACGCAGACACTTTATTTTACATCTCGTTTTTTATAGGCATGCAATGCTAGCCCCCATAACCTAGGGCACAGGCTTACTAATAAAAGAGTTTGCTTAGTTTGTAACCCCGCAGGCCCAGCGCATTTAATCAATCCGACAGTGATGTTGTCAAAGGCTAGGCTACTATACAGTATGTAACTTTGTTGCTGCCCTGTATATGTTGTCACTTGTCATAAAGGTAGGCCATGCTATTAACATTAAGATAATAACAACAGTAAAGACAATTATGTGTAAAATCATGAATATATTATATAAACCTGCACACCATGTTAGCACATACTGTGTTGATTGTGCAGTAGGCTATTAGCCTAACAGTCAGGTTAACAGCCTACAATAGCCTACTGCACAATCAATGCAGTCAGTGCAATTTGTAGCATAAGACATTAATAGAAGAGCAGAGCAGATAAAACATGCATTTGCGGTTTAGGCTTGTTATTATGTTACATGTATAAATTAGAGCCTGACATAAATAGTCTAATTATTAGACTATTTTTGTCAGTACCCTTTTATTTCCTTTCATAAATTCAGCACATTTGAACAATAACGTGATAATACTGTTAACCGTGATAGTTTTGGCAACTATAATCATGATATGACATTTTAATACTGTTTCATCTCTACACATGCGTCATCTGTTTCATATCTTTAGAATTGGTCTATCGACCGGTTCATCTTCTATTTAAATCGATCCAGGTTTTGGCTAATCAATGTTGTTGCATCTTTAATGTTAAAACCAGTTTCCGATGTGTATCGATGAATCATTACACACCTACTAGATAGCTGTAACTTTATATTTACTTTATATTTGTACCATGAAGCTGGTTTCAATGTACCCATTACATTCAATTGTGTCATTTTTATTTTCTAAATAGTAATACTTTACTTACTGTGCAGTACTGTATAGTGTAATAATTCTCCAAACAGGTTTCACCACTGTCAGTCCCAAATTGCCAATTGTCAAATTGTAATGTCTATGAACTTCTTGCAGACTTAGTAGTAAAGATCCTCTGCGGAATGACCCTGAAATTGTCAATGTTCTTAATATTACTTTTGTCCAATTAAATATTTTTCCCTGCGGGTATGCATATTTTTAAGCGTTATATTAATGATCAGGCATACAGAAAGACGAGGCATGTCATAAGGACACAGAGTAAAGGGGAATATTGCAGCCCCATTGCAGTAACTATGGCAACACCGCGTTGGTCAGAACACATGGACAGGGCAGAGTTACAGGGCGAGTTGCAGACCCGACAACTGTGACAGCAGTGCATGAGTAGTGATGTTGTAATACTTGTGTGTCAGACACAATTGACTTATTATACAATTACTTTCTCTTGATGAATTATGGAGTTTAAGGAACCATTTTGCCCCCTGGTGATATGTTTGTATTCCTACAATATAAATGCAAAGATGTTTTTGAAATGGTCCTGATACCCCCTTTTGCCTTATGCAATCATCTTCACACGGGCACACCGTTTTACTGGATGTGACTGCTGATCCCATTTGGATAGGTTAGGTTTGAATCCTTTTTTAATTTAAACTCTTTAAAATCAAATATAGATGCCCTCAGCCAAAATCATCAGACCCCTTAAAATAATTGAGATTTTTCTATTATAACTTTATACTCAATTATTTAAAAAAAAATTTCTTTTAAAGGTAACCCGTATGGGATAGTAATGCCACCAGATTATGCTAGTCATTTCCAGTGAGCTGAACAATTAGCGATGGGATTTGCGAGTGCATTAAGGCCCACTTCAAAACGGTCTGTCTTTTTAAGATTTCTCTCAGCTCTTCCAATGCCCTGTCGGATTGCGGTGTGATCACATTGAGCCGTGCAGAAATGGTTGAATTGGAATCTTATCTTCTTCCATCTTTCCCATTACTGGCAGATTGAAAGCCCTGCAGCACTGCTCTGGCCGGGTCCCCAGTCAAGACTGCTTTTTAGACTGCAATTTGACGGCTTCTAAAAATCTCCCATTTTTGTTGTTAAGATGCACTGCCAAGCACTTGAGCCATGCAGACTGTGACATCAGTACGAGGCCGGTCGTAAACCTTTGCTGACCTTCTGTGGCACTCCTGGGCATCACCCCTGGCACCGCCTGTCTCTCGGTGTTAGTATGACATTATTGACTTGAAGAGCCTGATTTATATAGCGGTAGGCAAAACCCCATAATGCCATCCTTATTTCTGGCACTATAAAAGCGGTACCGCCGGCCAATATAATTATTTAAGAAAAATGAGTGGACGGAGCGAGAAAATAATTTGTAACTGACCTACATCCACTTCTAAACAGGTTACCTATGATATCTTATGCAGTACACATCTAATATAAGTAGACAACACAAGTAGACACTGACAACACACTTTTTGGGTTAAAAAAATGAATGAATGCTTGATAGTTCCATACTATGAGGATATCTTTTGTCATCACCCCACTCACCGCCATGCCAGCTTTGAGCCAGATGTTTTTTGGATTGGTTTATAACAATAACAACACCCTAGTTGAGAATCTAGATCCGAATAGTTTACTGTTTCCATTACACCCGTAGCTCATTCAAGCCCATTGTAATTATTTAAGAACGCAATCTGAATGATTAATTGCTATCAGCACTAAACACATTCTTCCAAAGGCCCAGTGACGCCAACGGAATAACCTCTTGGGTTATATATACAGATTATAGGATAGTAGTATGCCCATGCCAGGAAGTACACAGGAAGTGAGTATGACACCACTTTCTTCTCAGACCATGGACAAAGATACAAAAACAAAGTCTGTTGAAAGGCAGCTATTCTAAACAAATAGGGGTGCAGTTACGTCTTGCGGCCAGAGTGGTCGCCATGTTCCCAGGTTATCATACAGTACATCTTTAAGACCAAACCCACTCAAGTGAGCGCACTGCAAGCCAAATATTGTATACGAGAATGGGGTTAGCTTACCCAGCCTGTGTGCCTTTCACCCACGGTGGGCATTGCTGCTCCAGTCCCTCTCAGGGGGGCACACGGGCCAAGCCTGCGTCTCAAGACGCACGCAGGGGGCAGCACATTACTGACACCAGGGGTGGAGGAAAGAGACCCCTGCTGCCTGCCATCTGGGCAAATGGCAGGCATCTATGCCACAGCCGTACCCGCTGAGGGAAGGGGGCACGCAGGGTGGTGGTGGAGGGGCAGCAGCCAGTGTCTACGCACGGGCCAGTCTGTCTCGGCGATGAGGCACCCTCCATGACACCTGCGCTCCCGGCGCGGCTGTGCCCCGCGTCGGACGCTCTTGTCAGAAACTCCGTGCTCAGCAGATCTGCTGAAACCCAAACACAAAGAACTTTGCAGGCTCGGCAAGAGCGCGTGCAGGTGAATAACAATCGCCGGTTTATCAGTTATTCATGTATTCATGTGTGTGCTCATATTTAGCCTTCATCGCACTGGTGATGAGCAGTGTTCTCTCTCTCTCTCTCTCTCTCTCTCGCTCTCTCTCTCTCTCTCTCTCCCCCTCCCCCTCCCTCCCTCTCGTCTGGAGGCAGAAGCTGGACAATAAGTGACAGCTGGGTCGGGCAGAGTGTCCTCTATAAGGCGAAGGCATTGAGTTTGGGCGTGTGTGTGTGTGTGTGTTATAAAAGCGGACACTAAGTAGAATGGCAGTCCTGACGGAGCGACGACAGATGTGTCCTGACTGGGCTGACTATGAGAGAGAGATAGAGAGAGAGAGAGAGCGAGAGAGAGAGAGAGAGAGAGAGAGAGAGAGAGAGAAAGCCAGTACTAAGGCCATGTGGCCAACCTCTTGTGGCAGACTGATAGATTAGTCACCGAAGGCTCATGGTGCCTCTCAGACATCACCAGCATTTAGAGTAGAGAGCCCGCTACACTTGCTCTACAGCCCTCCTTCTCTCATAAGAGAGAGTAGCTAAGGAGCTACCCCTGGCTGGCTAAAATCTCCCCTGGAAAGGGCTGCTCTCTTTGTTACTGACGTACACCTTTTCACTCACACACAGTCAAACTTTCAAGCCTTTAAACTGGGGACATCTTAAAGGTATAATCAGATATTGCATGCTAATTGTTAGCTAAGGCACCTTTGGTCAAATTCACCATATAACTCCTTGCACTTTGCTAGTTTACCGTTCTCTGTGCGTGCTGAAAAAAGAATCCGGACCACCGCACACAACCACAAAGCCATATAGCACGCTTTGCTTCACAATGCGTTTCGATGTGTGAGGGATATTGTTTTGATTTGAGCGCGAAGTTAGCAAGATTCTTAAGAATAACTAACCCTGACTTTAATTCACTGCCTTTTATTTTAGCACCTGTGCACAGGTGTTTACAGTTACAGACTGCTTGATTAGTCTATCTACTGTCAGCTGTATTGGGAAAACTGGTATCCTGTGTTGTGATAAATTCTTGTCATTTTGGCATAATAACCATCCAGCTTCAACAAGAAAAGTTTTCTTTATAGCCAAATAATCTGAAAAGGGCTTTCAGAAGGTTGTGCAAATGAAGTTATGTTTTATCTCTTATTGTGCTACACATGAGGAGAGTTTACCTATCTTTTTGGTATTTCCATGTAATTGTGATAAAGGTATTTTGTTTTGGCTGAAGAACGAAGGTATTGTCTGTGTTACTAGCAGGAGAAACCACAGTTTGAACACCCCTGCAAAGAGAAGCTCGTGCAATGACTGGGCGGCTTCGCTGTACATGGATCAGAGAGTATGTAGGAGCGAGATAGCATTTACCTCTGGTTTTAACTAAAGCACTCACACATTCTCTCCTCTGCAGCCCTGTAATTTCCTCGGAGTGCTCTGCGTGAAAGCGAAGCACTGTTATCAGCCTCGACCAAATGCATTAGACCTCCCCTGACCGCTGAAATGGACCACCTCGTTGTAGATCACTCCCTCTACGCGAGCCCAGAGGCGATGAAGACGTTGTAAATTAGGATTGTATAGTTTCATACACCTTAATGATTATTGAGCTCCTGGGCTCGGTAATCACCTCCTCTCCACAATTCTGGATTTAATATGACATATGTGTGTGAGTGAATGAAGGCTCAATTGATCATGTTAGCTCATGTCACCTCCAACGGTTTACGTTGATGACACGGCACAGTTCACATGCGGCTTGTGAGCAAGGATGCACATTAAGAGAGAGTTTAAAGGGACAGTCTGCGATGTGTGTTGTGTGTCCAGAGTGAAATGAGCGTCACGAAAACATTTGAGTTGAGTGCGGGCCCTTCTTACGTCTAGGCACTCATCTCCTGCTTGCCTATAGGCTTACACTGCCTGTTATCCTCCCCACACGCGACATACACAGCTTCAAAGATCAACCGTGAGCAGGGGCACTGTAGCACAATTGAGGAGTGTACCTTTACTAAAGGTATTTATTCTTATTCGACTGGTTGGTGAACGCCCGGAAGTGAGGTTGCGTGAAAGGCCATTGACCAAGATGCAATATTTGACGAGTTGGGAATGAGAACGTGTTGTTGAGACAGGGTGCTTTCATTGGTTAGGATCTTTGTGTGGGTGTGTATTCGTACTGTACATGTATGTCCTTGCGTATTTCTCAGAGACAGAGCCTCTAGGAATTCCTGAAGCACCATAACGATCTGTGTGGGGTTTAGAACTAGCAGGTTATTTTCTTTATTTTCTTTATTGTCTTTCTCTTGTCTACCTTGACCAACTGTACTGGAGTATATAGGCTGCTCCGTTCACTTGAAGTACAGCGTTGACCCATGGTCCAGAACACGTCATAATTGTCAAGTGCAGCACTCTGCAGTAGCGGTAGCTGTAAGAGGCGGAGGGGAAATGTACTTTACGTAAAATGTCTGTCTATTGTTCTATCTGAGTGTATTTACACATCTAAAACAAGCAAGCAAACAAGCAAACAAACAAACAAAGCGAAAACACAATGGGTGGCTTTGACAAAGCGAAGGAAATGCGAGACAACCTTGTGAGCTCTCGGTCTGTGTTGCTGCTGCTGTGATGACCTCACAGGGAAATGCTATTTGCATGCGAGAAAAACAACAAAATCAACCAGGCTCTCGGAACCCAATGGGAATTTGAATAAACAGAAGAGCCAAAGTATCATCCCTGTCTCCTCAGGTGGATTAGGCCCAGCCGCAGATCCTATCCAAGGGTCCCCTACCTGATCAGCCATCTTTAGTGTCCTCAAGCCTTATTCCATGTAGGGTCGGTGATCTCCATTCATTAACTTTTTAGAAAATAATTGTATGCAATAAGCATAAAATTATTTTCTACAAATCCAAAAGCAGCATATGCAAGTTCTATGCAATTCTAGTGCTTTCAATGCCAATGTCAAAACAAATATTTCATTTTAATTTTAACCAGCTTTTGGAGTCAAAATGTATAGTACCATTTTAAAGTGTGATTTATTCAGCATTTCATCAAATATGCATCTCACTTCTAGGTGTACATTTGTCAGGTCGTGACCTGATAAGATAATCTAAGGCAGTAAGTCTTCTCCCAAACCACAAAACAGCCAGCTGAAACAGAATCCCTGGCCGGTTGTTTGGATAGGCTGAAATATGTTGACAATCTGTTAAAGTGTGGAATAAAAAGGCTTATTTTCCCTTTTGTAGAATTTGACAGTGATAAAAGAGGATTGCCTCAATAATGGCTGTCATGGATCAACACCTAGGAACATTTTACTCTGCTGATGTGGACATGAATGCCGTCCAAAGTCATGTCTCCTTCTGGCCTGCAGCCAAGACCTTCACAATCACTTTAATAGATGGTTTTGTACCAGCAGGCTATCCTTGGCCTGTGTTGTTTGCGTATGTGTTTTGTGTGTGTTTTGTGTGTGTGTGTGTGTGTGTGTGTATGACTGTCATGCGTGTGTGTGTGCATGTGCGCGTGCGTGTGCGTGTGTGTGTGTGTGTGTGACTGTCATGCGTGTGTGTGCGTGTGTGTGTGCCATAGGTGTTGTAATAACCAGTAAGTGCATAACAACCCCCCGGAGAGGTTGAAAAATACCAATTTGCCTTGTTCACCTAGTGGCCATAGTGAAATCCAGGCCGAGGCATAGCTGGGCTACTATATCATCACATCATCACTTGTTTGACAGATGAATGCATGTAAGCAACATCGCTGGAGTGGATTCCATTGATTGTATTCTGTCAAATGGTCGGAACGCACTGTGATCTGTAAGAAAACAGATATGGATAGAGAAATAGCAGAAATATGCTATAGTTTCTTTCATCCTACCATTAAATGGTGGCCAAGCCTGGTTTCCATCCCAGAATGAAGTCGCGGGCGAGAAAGGCGGATAGCCTAAAGAATAGGGCTTTAGCTCAGTAAAGGGCTTGAGGGAACATGGAACAAGACGGGGAGCCGAGCTGTATCACCTATTTATTCTCTGCACTAGGGTGCACATGCATTATTCAACATGGCAGCTAGTTATAATTAAGTTTATTAATGGATGGATTAGAAGATATAAGTGAAGTAAGTAGGTGGGCTGCGTATGGCACATTCAAAGGGGTTTTATGATTTCATGTAAATAAAGCTACAATATATGGGGAATTATAATTATATAGTATCACATTAATAATGAACATTTAATTGATTATTGGTAATGTTTTACATATTTTTTAAAGATTTTTAGCGCATGTTACTATGTTACTAGTAATTCTTTCTAACAAACCATAGCACTAATCATTTAGACATTTAGAAATAGCCTACTTACGTTGGAATTGTATGTGTTTACCCTGGATATTTAAAGATTAGCACATTGTTAAATGATGTAGTCTTAATACAGTTACAATAATGTATTCAATATTAAATGCAGCATTAAAATAATTTAATGATGTAAAATTACATTGAGTAGTGTTAACAGGTACTCTACATAATTTTCTGAGAATAAAGCCCAGAGTTTCAGTGTGAACCTCTATAATGCCTCACTAGGTTGTTCAAGCCCTGACCTTCTGACAAGCGAGTTTACGCTACCCTAGACACAGACCTGGTGGAAGCAACTTTGCGGTCTTGATCAGCAAATTCAGACTGCGAAGGTCTTGTAGGTTGTGGACTGGTCATAAATACAGACTGCATTGGACGCTATTTTGGAAAAACATGTCATTAGCACTCAGAATCCCCAGCTCCGTCAAATGTTTTTTTGCATTACTGTTTATAAGCTAACACAATCGAGGAGGGCATATGCTATCTCTCGTATAGGGTTCTACATGCATGGATGTACGAGCAAAGAATTAAACATTCCGTCAATAACTTGCCACAGATTATTTTCCTTGTGCCACAGCTCATGTGTGTATAATAATATGAGAACACCTCAATATTAATTAACCATTTAGCTCAACCATGAACACCTAGAGCACAACTTAATTTTAATAGCTTGTGTGTGTGTGTGTGTGTGTGCGTGTGCACGTGCGTGCTGGGTGGGCAGGTGTTGCTGCTGCTTAGGGCGCTAGAGGTCATATTACCATACAAAAGCCACTCTGCTGAGCGACCTTTCCAGACCCTGGTTTCCAGCCAGGGGGTGCCTGTGGCCACACACTGCCACTGCCAGCGTTTGCTCTGGCACCACCCTGGCGTACAGACGCCCCCTAAAACACTCCAATCCCTAGTAAATGAACACCACACCCCCCAATGTTCTCCTTGACAGAAGCGTTGGTTGTACAGTGACATGAAATATTTGCTCTTGGGGATCATAAATCACGGCAGACAGCTCTAAAGCAGAACAAATACTATGATATGGTCCATTGCCTTCATAATGCACACTAAAGAGAAAAGGCATTCATGTGGAATTTAGATCAGAAGCCTAACATTTTATCTTAGCCAGCAGTCTCCTCGCAAAAGCGGCCGCCGTTCTCTCCCCAAATCCCCCCCGGCAAAGCCCCGCCGTTGTCATTTAAGCTGAGTTGTGTTTACAATCACCCCTTAACGCGCGCTAGGCGCTACACAACAAGCTAGGTGTGCTGGATGCGGAAGACGCAGATGGAGACATTGACTTAGAGGCAGGAGGCACGCCGGGGTTTCTCCCAGCCAGGGGGCAGGTGGAGGGGGGGAGGCGAGGAGGAGGAGGAGGAGGAAAGGCACCAGGTCAAAAACAAAGCCGGCGAGCGGAGGGAGGCGCATCAGATAGAAGGCCGTGGAGTCTCATGTCGATCAAAACAACAAAAAAGGGTGTGGGTGGGGGGGGAGGCAGTTGTATCGACGGACGGCAGCACCCAGGATTTAGGTGGCTGAGAGAGATGATGTAGGTTTAGTGTTGGAGGGTGGGATTTATTTTCTTTCTTCTTCTGTTTTCTTTTTTTTTGTTGTTGTTGTGTGGATCAGACGATAGAGGGAGAGAGAGAGAGGAAGATAGCCGGTGCATGGCTGGGGGAGGTCGTGGATGGGGGTGGAGGTCGTGGATGGGCGGGCGGGCATCAAGGCTCTGATTCTGAGTGACAGGTCATAGCAGTGAAAAAAAAATGCGTGTAGGTGTGTTTGCGTGTGTGCACGCTTGTATGTTTTCTCCGTGGACGCACACACACACACACACACACACACACACACACGCTCCCAACAGGTAACACATGCGCGGCATGTAATTACGCTCATCAAAACGGCAGGCTGTGGATCCGCATGGTATCCTTGTAGATGGCGTGGTTGGGGGGGGGGGGTGTAGTGTGTGGGGGGGGCCTCTAGATTGTTGACAGCACAGTGGAACAGTAGCTGTGACAGTCAACTACATTGTTTATGCTGCAATTACCAAGACTGAATTCAATCAGTTGGGCCAATACACTTTTTTTTTATTTTTTTATTGCAATTATGCAAAAGACCTTACAGCTGACAGTGCGCTGAGACGCCATGCGCACTAGCTTATATTGATTACTTCATTTGTAAAATTGAGTCTTTAAGAAGTCCCTGTCACTCAGACCCCACTGCATTGTGCATCACATGTGGGCACCGCGCCCCCGCCAAAATAATAACTCTTAATATAATTGATGTAATATGCCACACGCAACAATAAGGTATAACAGCTAATCACGTTAAGTGGTCATTGCCGAGCTGTAATTAAACTGTTGGAGACAAGTGATTACCAAGCCTGATGGAGATTGTGAATGTATAATAGGGATGTTATGAAAATACTAATACCCCATAGCTCTAATTGCGAGGGGATTTTTGCTAATATTGACGGCCTTGTATCTGTGCTATTATCACATTGACCGCAGCGCGCCGGGGAAAGCGTCGCGTGGACAGCGAGACGAAGCCCTCCTTCTCCTGGCTCCCGGTCCACTGCACATGCTAATGCTAACAGCCAGGCCTAGCAGTCTGACTGGGATAATAGTACACCATCCCATCAGGCCACGCACCCATCCAGAACATGCAAAGAGATTCTTCACATCAAGCCTGTTGGCAAATTAGCCAGCACACATTAAGCTGTGGCATTATGCTAAAGCTGTCTAAATAGTACTGTGTACTTAGTGACCAGGGGATGTTTGCCAAAGTCTGTTCTCCTGTCCATTCTGTGCGTGTGTTGGGATGAGGCACTGACCTCACTGATGGCCTGCTGCAGCGCGGCAACGCGGTGTGGGGGGTTGGGATAAGAGAGGTACTTAAATGTGATAAAGTAGCACTAGCCCAAAAAGGCTATTTTTGCTGCGTATACCCACGCGACTTGAGAATTCAGGTCCACCAACGTTAACAAATAGCATTTCAGAATTATCATTTTGCAAATAACATAAATATCCATGCTGTTTCCAAAATACTGTGTTTTAATTGGGGGAGGGCAAAACAAACAAACAAAATGGGCAGAGATCCATCCAGTTTCTTGACTGTGACCTTGTAACCTACCAAAATCATAAAAAAAGGCATAACTCTACTCCGTGTCTCTGTCAAGACGCCCTTTAACCAAGCTGTTATTAAATTGAAATATTTTGAAACATACCATATAGCTGTCAGAATTGAAAAATGAATATTTTATGGATGGCATCTGGTGTGATAATTGGTGATCAATATAGGCCACAGATCACAGCGGGGGAAAGGTTTTTTCCCTAGCACGATCTGTGGTCTGAGACACGTTTTCTTCTTTCTCTCCTAATTAATTTCATCAAGCGCCTGCAGAGACTTGCTTCAGTCTCATTCAGCTCACTGACCCAAACTCCTATTCTGTTGTTAGAGTGCACGCCTGTCTAAGCCTCTCCAGAGGCGAAGCACCCGTATAGGCATTTTCCATTTCATCTGTAATGAAGGTGTTACGGTAGAGAGATGGACATGGGGTCTCCCCTCTCTGCCACTGCCCTGCACCTCTCTCAATGAAGTCTCCTTAAAGATGTGTTTGGTTATATGAAGCTGTCACTCTATACACGCCCCCCCACCCCACACACACACACACACACACACACACACACACACACCTTGGTTAAGAGGCCCTTGACAGTGGGGTTAGACCCTTCTGGGCATGGGTGGGCCTTTGTAGATGTCAGATAGTCCAACTTTACTTAAAATTATGACTCCGAGATGTTCCAGCCACTGTCAGGCTTTAATTCCGTTTCATCATTTACGAGATAAACCTCAATGTGTGGTCATGCGACAGTAATTCTTATGCACACAGCTCTCTCTCTCCTCACTGTTCGACAGCCATGTATTACAGTGTGTCACATATGGCTAATATTACACAGAGGAGGGATATCAAAGTCAGTTTAATACTCATACTAGGGGCAATTCACCCTTAGTAAAAAGGTGAATTGTCTTCTTTCAGGAGTAGCTCAGTGTAGGCTAGCACAACTAGGTAATTTAGCAGATGGTTTTAACCAATGTGACTTACAGTGAGTACAATTGCGCATTACACACATATTAAAGTAAGGGATCAACTGTTTGCTTAAGGATACTTGGTGGTGGGCCATGGTTGGGGGTGGGTGTAAACCCTATCTTATGTTATCCTGCCCCCCCAGGTTTTAGCTTTAACAGTTTAGCTTTATGTGAGCATGAAATACTGCTAATAATGTTAATGACAGCGTGAAAGAAGAGTGTCTGTGAACACCATGCGGATTGAATGTGTGAATATTGTGAGCAAAGACGTGCTTAGGTGTGCCTCAAGAACCTGTGCATCCAACAGTCCCAGTAGGACATTGATTCATTGAGACTCGCATGATTGTTGCTGCTCTTGTGTAGAGACCACTTTCACTCACGGACTAGTTCTCCTCCTAGGGACACCACTACTTTTATCTTCTGGTTGTTCAGTTTGTCATTTAAAGCATTACGTTGTCTGGCTAAGCAGCTCCAGCATGCAGTGTGAAGTGCCTGTTAAATGTATGGGCAAAATGTTTAAAAGTGTTAACAAATATGATGCGGTATATATATCAAGTCTGCAATATTACTGCAGAATTCTGCCATGTTCTTTTTGCTTTGACTTTTTGCTGTCTTAATAACACATAATTGAACATTTGTTAAACTCTACGATTTGCCAAATTTAATATTAAGGGAAGATACAGTATACAGAGTCATGGGTTTAACAAAAATCCCATTCTGGTATAAAGCACAATTCTTTTTGGATTTCACAGTGTTTTTCAGTGGGTCAGGGATGAAGTCTGCATTCTTGTGTGGGCAGATAGACTGCTAGACAGCTACCAGTGAGACAGCCATCAGAGCAGAGCCAGATCAGACAGACAGAGGTTTTACTAGATTACACAAGCCTTGTCTGAGTGCCGGATTTTCTTGCCTTTTGTTGCAGAACCTGGCTTACGGAATAGCAGATCAAAGCCTCATTCACAGCATTTCACATGGGATCATTTACACTTCTGTGAAAACTACAATCACACAGACAAGCATAAAACCTCTCCCGCATTCATTAATGTACAAATTTGACCAAAGACAAAAGGTTAGGTGGGGATAAAAATGATGCTCCCTCTTTTTAAAATGGGAGTATTCACAGCTACTCATTAATTCTATTTCTGCTTTGAGCGCCGCCCCCCTCCCCCCCACAAACCCTCCTTCCTTCCCTTCTCTTCACTCGGGGAAGCTCTCAATTCATTAAGAGATCTACAATGAATGCATTATTCAAAACTAGATTGGCATCGGCGCGAGTGTTGTGTTTACCGTAGCTCATGAAATATGGATCCGTCGCAGGGCTGCGCGTGCAAGAAGCCGCCTGATGCGGTCATGATGTTTGCGAGGGTTTCCACGTCAGTCACTGCCCGTCACTCAAGGAGAATCCCTCCCAGGTGCCATGGCGGTGTTGATTGTCTGCCATGATTGTCGTACATTAAAGCCGCTGTGTGCTCTTAAGATAAGAGATTTACCTCCGGGTGTGACCATCTACAGTACCAAGGATTACCAGGCTAGCGGTTATACATTTTTTTTTTCTCCTCTCAGTCTCTCATTGCATATTTAAAGATAAGCGTTTACGCTTCCACTTAGAATCTTTAATTTCACCGAATTAAAGATGTTTAAAGATACCCACATCATAGAAGGAACTCGGGGACGTTGTATCACAGCACAGCATGCTGTGCTAACAGTTGCTACACTTTGCGTATAGAGGCCTGCTACGACAAGATTTGTTTAAGTAAGAGTGAGGTTGGTGCGTCCGCACCAAGCTGTTTGTTAGATGTCAACCGCAGTAATTATAACAGAGACGGCATGGCAGAAACAATATCGAGTGCCCTAATGGTGTCTACGGAGAAAGCGCGGGGTATGGGGTGTTTTTGCTCAAATGAAGTGACTCACTGGCAAAAGAAAAAAATGAATGATTGCTTTCTCCAAAAACTCCTGGGCTCACAGGTTGATTTAATTGAGTTGAATTAAACCTAAGCCAGGTAGAAATGGAGACAGAGAGAAAATCTATGGCCACGATCTATAAAACCCTTTAGGGTTTCGATCTGGATTACGCAGATTATTTTCCCGTCTGGTCACAGTCACACTTCATTCCTGTCGCCGGACTCGGTATTCCTCAGCTATGTGTTTTATCACTTCGGAGAGTAGAGTCAGGTGTCAGGTGTTGCCCGGCTGGCGTGTGATCAGAACCTACACACCGGAACCACCAAATAGTCGGAGAGGGATCGCTGCGGTTTCATGTCCAAGTCCGCAGAGCTCTTCCGTAGCATAGCCTCGAGTATCATTGTTATCGCTAATGAATCTTAATAAGCATCATTACTGAATCTTAATGAGAAGTAAATTGGAACAGCTAAGGGTGGTTCAGCACAGTTTGATTAGCCGTACCCGCCATAGCTCGCGAGTGCCCCCCCCCTTGTAACCCGGGCCGGCCCCTATGTTAATGGCAAACTTTACAATCTGCGGTTGGTTCCGCGCATGTTTTCAAATGTCTCAGCAAATCAGCCGCTGGTGTTAAATTAAAGTAAAAATAAAAAGCCATGCAGTAATTCAGTGATCAACAGATTATTGGGGCCATGCTTCGCCACCTGCCAACAGGCGCGGCACTGAGCTGCCAAATCAGTCGCCACAGCCTTACATCTTTTCTCTCTGTTTGTATTTAGCTCGCTGTCTTTCTTTACCTCTCTTACCGTCTCTCTCGTAAGCAGCCACGCTGGCGACTGTGACGTATCTGCCTGCCTGCGTTTTCTATTTCTCACAAGGAGTGCGATTTCCCAGCAAAACTGCCTCTTGTTGTTGTCAGTTTCAAGATGATGTGTTAACTCCGAAGATGCAATGATTATCCAATATAGGTTGAGCTGCCGGTTGAGTAAAGCTGCTTAAAGGCAGCAGATAAAAAGGTTTGAAGCCAAATTGTATTTTTATCTGCTACATTTTAATCCTTCCCAGTATTGTGCCAGTAGTGATGATACTGGCAGAGAGGGCAAATTGACCCTATACTGTTTGATTGATTTGATGTGAAGGCAACTGCAGTACCAGAGACAAACCTGTGTTTGTCAAACGCGATCTGGAGCTCGGCCTATTTACAAACAAGACGTTTAACAGCTTGCATTAAATCCTAGCTCAGCAAATGCATTACTTAACATACTGTAGCATTACCTATAGCATATGTTTAACATTTAAAGGGTCACACTTCAATTTGTATTTGAAATCACCCTGGTGGCTGAAGTCGGCTTTACAAAAAAAAAAAATGTAGATTTGAGAGAGTGCTGAGTGGCTGGCACATCTCTCTACTCCCCGCCTACAGCGGACATACTGTAGGCTCACACACTGTTCTCTGTCCTTCCCCTTACAGCAGCATACACACACTGTGTGCAGAATTGAGGAATGTGCCTTTACCAATAACTGCAGCACTATATAGCAAGACTTGAAATGCTACTGCGTTCTGTAGAACCGCAGTGAGATTGTTGTTCCAGCTGTCTGTGTTCGTCCATCTGTCAGTCAGTCAGTTGTGAGACGGATTGATCGTTTTTTAGTGCATTTTTATTTCTATATACTTTTTTTTTGGCCTTTCTCGGTCGATAGGAAGGATTCATAAATAGGCTCTGATATGTGGGACTGTGGGACAGTCGTGTCAGAGCGCACGCTGATACGAGCACCGGGTTTGGCAAGGTGCAAAGGGTTGTGAATGCGGGACGCATTTCGGGACGTGTTCTCTCAATGAGGTCTTGCTCCCCGGCACATCCTATCTTTAGGATCAGACTTACATTACCCACACAAACAACACCATGGAAGGGAGGACGGAGTATAAATATCAAACTGCAACATTTAGACCTTTGTCTTCTTTTTTTCTTTTTGTTTTGCTCTGTATGTGTGCGTGCGTGCGTGCGTGTGCGCATCTATGAGTGTGTTCCTGTTTCTTAACGTTGTGTGCTCATGCTCCCAGAGGGGAAACAAGACTGTGAGGGGTGTTATCTGCTTCTGCAGAGGGCTGACTGCTAATCACCAACACTGACAAACACGTGAAGATGGGCGGGGGGGGGGTTTGTGTGTGTGTGTGTGTGTGTGTGTGCGTGTGTGTGTGTGTGTGTGTGTGTGTGTGGAGAGAAATGACAAATGCAGAGGGGTGGGTGACGGGGGCTGGGATCAGGACATTGATTCCCGAAGAGTAACCGCTGCCTGTCCTCCCTCCCCACCGCCCCCATCGGACCTGAGCGGAGGGCGGTGTAGCCGCCCACCTAACCCAATGTCAGTTAATAAACACCCCCTCCACCCCCGCCGGCAAAGATGCAGGGCAAGATAGGGTGAAATCTCCACTTTGTGACATTTCCTAAGAGTTGAATAAAACCACCATGTTTGCCTGGCCTGTCAGCGGCACTTTTGATCCCCGCTCCTTCTACAGCGGGTGCATTCCCATACTCCTGGCAAACATCAGATGATGGCTTCCCTCAGGGCCTGCCTTGCTACAGCGGCTACGTTGACATGTGCAAAGATGTACGCCTTTTATTTAGGATTTTCTTTCCTTTTTTTTTTTTTCTTTTTTTTGCGAAACGCGTCATTAATCTCGACCAATGGCCGCCCGCTAAACGTGTTTTCCGAGGCGTCACGCATGTCGCGCGAAGGGGCCGAGCTGGCGCGCGCGGTGTCGCCGTTTGCCTGGTTGACGCGAAGATCAGAGTGTTGAGAAAGATGGAGAGATGCATGCGGGGAGATGGCAGCTGTGCTGCTGGGGGAAATGCAAGGCAAGAGAGCCGCACCGGGCCACAGTGCCTTCCAGGAAGGTATTTCTCGCCTGATTTGTATTGCGTACGTGTTGACTCACAGGCGTAGGTTTCCATCACACACACACACACACACACACACACACACACACACACAGTAGCAACTGACAGCTGGAAACAGAGAAAAATGTTGTGCCAGAGATATTTACAAAACAAATCTCATTGCGTCTATAAGCTGCGAATCACCCTACGTGCGGTTTGTCCCCTCATGAATTTTGATTTAGTTTAGAGGTTTCGGGACGATGTAGCCCAGAGGCCGATGACATTCATGGTGATGACGTTTCAGGTTTGATTTCCAATGGCTGTGGAAATATCAATCTTCCTCAACGGCATCTGGCCTCTCTCAGGCTCCTGGCATCCCTACGGGAGCCGCCGTGGGTGGCGGTGCTCTGGCTGACTAGAGGGCCTCTGCATCACCGCTATGGGCGCCGTGCTGGGGCCACCCTACGGCGAGGCCCTCATTTGCCCACAGTAGCACGCCACCCTCTGTGCCCACGAACTTTGCTCCCTCTAATTGACTCTGTCACTTAGACAGGGAATGAGCGATGCAGCGAGAAGCAGGGGCATGGGCGGAATATTCTTCTTTTTTTTTTTCTCACACTCTCGATACCAGCATAGCTGAACTCCCCGCTTAGCAAAATCAACGATAGCTGTCAGATGCTTTTTTTTCTCACGGTACTGTTTGTGAGCTTAGATGACAAAGGTCCTCTGCTACTCGTGTGCCGAGATTGTCATTGATCTCTGTGAGCGCGTGGTACAAGTGCAGTTAGACGTAACGGGCTAGCCTGCCCATCACTTCTTACCCTTCTATAGATCACGCCGCCATTACAGTATGTGCTTCAGATGACGCCGAGTATGGTTTTGGCCATTTAAACAGATTTTTAGTTTTTTGCTGCTACCCTATTGCTACAGGTCTCAACAAGATGCTAATTCAAGTCAGTCGCTTATAAGAGACACTTTGCTGCTCATTGTTTGTCTATTAAACGTCGTCACGGTTTACTTGACACACTTAGGAAAATCATTTCGCTCAAATCCTGTGTGCACCTTTTTAAGTAGTGTTTAATTAGCATTTTTTATCAGATCCTAACTAGGAATATTGTCACCATACCTGTGAATATTCACAAAATCATACTCCTCATCGCATGTCCTAGAAGTGCATGTCTTATCATGTCTGTGACATGTGACCACATACATATAACATAGCATACATTATAATACTATTATCACTATACTATTTTGCGTTATGTTTATGTTGCTTTGATGTTAAAGCTGCAACAGCAGCAACATTAGAAAACAAACAAATTAATTAATGTCCTGCTGTTTTGTTTGTTTTTGTTTATTTTGGCATGTTATTATAATTAATCAGCACATCATTCCAAAATACGTTAGTATAAATCTGAATCAAAGTAACTTACTTCCAGAAAAAATGAAAATGAAAAAGCCAACTCTCATTTATCTTCTGGCTGCACACATGAGGCCGGTTTAACATTCTGCTGTGCTCATGCTCTAATAGAGATATGGGCCCAGATAGAGAATCATGCATTTAAGTATCTTTTCTACAGTTGGACCTGGCAGCCTTGTATTGATGGTCATTCTGAAATCACATAGGATCTCTTTGTGTGCGCGTGTGTGCATCTGTGTGCCTGTGCTATGCCGGGTGCTAATGACTGCTGGCATTGGTTCACTGTCAGTGGATCAGTAATTAGTATTGAGAGGTTTGGGGGAGAAGTGCAGATCACCCCCTATCCCTCGAACAGATGTGTGTTTGATGTGCTAACCCAGCGCACGCACACACTCAGACCACAGCACCAGACTGGCATATGGAAACATGTAGATGCAAGTCTGTTTCAGCAAGCAGATATTCAGCAGTTTTAAATGTCACATACCGATATAAACAGAAGCAGAACTACAGGAACAAAAGCAAAAAAATATCCACAGCCGCTATAAGTCTTACCTACTGTAGCTAAGACCACGAACAGCCCCTCTACCTACCACTAGGGGTGTAACGGTACACTGAAGTCAGTTCGGTTCACACTGCAGTGCTTAAGTCATGGTTCAGTACAGCGCTTGTTTTACAAGTCAAGTCAAGTCAATTTAATTTATATAGCCCTTAATCACATTGCAGTCTCAAAGGGCTTTACAACCTATATTTCACATGGAAACATACAACACCCCCTTAACCTGCTCCTCCCCCCGGGCAAGGAAAAACTTCCAAAAAACACGTGTGAAAAAAGGGAAGAAA
>JAODTR010000006.1:2206810-2217797 GCA_025399935.1 Amblyopsis rosae | reverse complement strand
ATGTATGCTAGGTTCTGAAATACACTGCAGCGATGACGCGTACAGCGTGATAGGCAGATGGCTATGCATCAGCTAAAGCTATTTCTAATAATTAAATCGCATTTTGGAACCGATAAGCAAAACCGAAATATTATTTATTTTAATGCTACCCGGTTCTTGACATATTGTTTTCGGTTCAACTTGGAACCGAGTTTCGGTGCCCAACCCTACATATAAATAGATACTGTGTACCATATATAAGGAGATATAGGGTGTACCATATATAAAGAGTTATACAGTGTGCCGTATATAAAGAGTTATACGGTGTACCATTTATAAAGAGATATAGGGTGTACCATATAAATACATTTACGGTGCACCAGTTATAAACAGATATATATGGTATGCCAGATATAAAGAGATATATATGGTATGCCAGATATAGTTGGTGATGTAGGGTTATTTCGGGTAGGTGTGAATTAAGGGGTGTGAGCCACATGTGGCCTGTGAGCTGTGCAATAAATACGAGCACTGTAGTCTCTGTGCCAGCGTCCTGTGTGCCAAATGGGAGGCGGGAGGGTGGCACAAACAATGTGCCGGAACTAGTGTGCATGGGTGCCAATCAGTGCTGCTTATCCAATCATACAGGTCAGCTTGAGCATGAACACCCCTCCTCCCCCCCCCCACCACGCCACACACACACCCGCTGGTCTCTCCCCATCACATTTATTAGCATCAACCATATGCAGCCGCTAAACCACAAAATTCACACACATTCAAAACATTTAGTTTTTTTTCTGGTAAAAAATAATAGTAAATGAATCTCAGGACACAGGTGGCTCCATACCACCACACATGCCTAGCGATGGTAGCCAGGGAACCAGAATAATAAAAAACTTTAAAAAAAGGTATCCTGGCTGACTGGCTGGCCCGGGCCTCCCTCTCTGTGCTTCTGTCTGCTACCGTTCTCCGCTGCTCCGTCTTCTTTATTATTCCCTCCAGAAGAAATCACATGCCAAATGAGCACGCCTCAATCTGTTTTTTAAGCACTTCTTCTGAATTATGCCAAGCAGACTGTGTCTAGAAATCTGTTTTTCAGAGGCGTGTGAAGATAAACAATTGCTGTCTGTCTGTGTGTGGCTTCATTGGACATGATGAGGGCTGATATGATGGTGGCTGATGCTGCCGTCGTGACTGGGAGATGTGGTGGGGGGTGGGAAGAATCCCATTTGTCTGCTGCTCCCCCGGCGCCATGTCTATCCGTCATCGTCTGCATGGCTGGCCATTGGTCTTCATCAAAACAAACTCTCCTCATTGTTAACAGAGTGGCCCATTTTTCACCGCTCGTCGTCGTTGTCAACCTGCGAGCGTAATTCTTATGCAAATGATGCGAGGCGTTTAGACGGCGTGCGTAGCCAGGGCGACTTGCCGTAATGGCCACATTACAATAAGCGCTGTTCTCTTAATCGTAAAAAAATTTAAAAAAATGTAAAAAAAACTGACACAAAATAAAAACAATTATTAGTTTGTGAATCTGGAAAGCAATGGCAGGACTTCTGTGCAAGTACAAGTACTAGAATGATTCTGTAAAATTACCTAATTAAAAGACTAATACCAGCCTCTTCTCTTTTGTCTTTCAGGTTGATGACGCCATGCTTATGTTCGATAAAACAACCAATAGACATAGAGGTGAGTCGTTCTCCTCCTATTTCTTCAATATCTGTCTTTTGGAGTCTGTGAGAAAACATGCTATGTCCATTCCCCATGAGATAACTCCAAAACAGTTCAATTTCACATGGTATCAGGTGCGCCATCTGTCCCAAGAATGGGAGCGTGTTAAAGTAATCAATACGCTGGTATGGCATTTAGAATGTTTGACACTCGGATGGTGTGTGTGTGTGTGTGTGTGTCTGTGTGGCCGTGCACGTGGCGGCGAGCACGCGCTGGCGTTGCCCGCGTGACGAGGCCGATGCGAGTGTTTCGGAGAGGCGCATAAGGGGTGTAAAGATCAGGAGATTGTGGGTGCTGTGCAGTCAGATAAGAGCGTCAGATAAGGCCCAGGAGAAGCACAAGGCTTATCTCAGCCTCTTATCAGCTCCTTATCGTAGATACAGGGACAGGCCTGTCTAGAGCAGAGGACTTTCCAAAGGCAGGTTGCCTCGTCCCCCCCACAGTAAGGCACATATATCACAATGCTAGACCAAGCGGCACGCTAGCTGGCCTGATACAGCCCAGATAAACAAACATTTGACGCTCCGGCTTTAGCTAGCGTAGATGAATGAATCAGTTAGCATTTTGGCCTTTTTACAGTATACTGTATACTGTACAGTGTGGGTAGATGAGCCGTGTTTAGGAGAAGATTACATTTTCTGTCCAGAGGGGGAACTCCGTATGAAAATGTAAATGTGTGCATGAGATGCGTCCCATCGTATGCCCGCATATTATCATTCAAACGCTTTTAAAGTAGTTCCTCTAGACCAAGTAATGTGGCTTTCAGGCAAAACGCTAACCGCATGTTTACACTGCGAAGCCTATAGGGAAATGCCGTGTCTTATACACTTAATTACCCTTGTTTGAGCTTAGCATGGCATGTGTCTAATTGATTATTGAATATTTCGCTGTTTGTACGTGGGCACAGATGCACGCGCGCGCGGTCTACACGCGATGAAGCCTAATTTCACAGGAAGAGAGAGTGCGTTGTTGTCCTCCAGGCTATAGCATCAGTCAGCCCGCAAGGGTGGTATTACGACATTACACAGCATGTCACCATGCCACATATATAGAGTTAGCCGCGTGTTTGCATTTAGCAGATGATCTTCTGAACCTGTGTAAATGTGCTAGGCAACTGTGAAGAGAGTGCTGGATTGTTTCCCCGCCTGGCATATGTACTAAATGGGTTGTGCATTTCCCTGTCTGCTCTGCCTGTCTTCCTCTCCTTATCTGTCTCATATCAGTCTCATTCTGTGTGTGTGTGTGTGTGTGTGCGTGCGCACGTGAGCGGCAGAGAACGAACAGGCTGTTAGGAAGTGCTCTTTGAGTCTGGTAAACAGTGTGTCAACGTGGAACGTGTAAACTATAGTGCATGTGATCTGTGGCTCTGAGGGGGATTTTGATCTGCACGTGACAGAAGCCCGTGTGAAGTCTCCTTCCTCCTCCCTCAGTCCTGCCTTTCTCTGCTGTGTGCCGTCCTGCTAGTCCTCTGCATGCAAGGGTGGCAGCCATACTTGGTGCGCGTGATAGGTGTTTGCCTTTGGGCTGCGAAATGCCCTTCAAATGAAGACAATGATGGATAAACAGCCTCCCCGGCAATTTCTCCGATGACAGGGGACATATTCATATTGAGTGTGAAATAGTAGCAGGAGACAGTCGCAATTCTTTTCACAGTTGGTGTTTTCTGTCTAAGTAGCATTTTGCCATTTCATTCCTTTGTGTCATGATTTTTGCTTTTCTTTTGTTTCATACATGAATTAGTAATACCAAATGTTAGCTTCAGGGAAGGAGGAGACAGCTAAAGAATAGAGCCAAATCAGACAACTGACATTTCATTCAGATGTATATAATTTTACATTGGGAAAAGAGGGAAAAAAATGTAAGGAAAAGTGGGGCATGAAAGTGTGCTGGGGAGTTCTAACAGTAGCTGGCTACATGTAGCTCAACATGTAGCTCATTTATGCTTCATGTATTCATGGATAGGGACGGAGCCTTCTGTTCATACTTGCGTTAATTTAGGCCGTATTTGTGCGTGCTTTCTGAAAGCTTACGGATATAAATGAGACAGTAGCAGTACCACTTGAAATCATGTGGGCAGTGCAGCCAATACTTCAAGCGAGACACGAACGTTGACAGAAGAACACGATTAAGGAACTTTAAGGAGGGGTTCTTTAAGATGTTGCTTCGCCCATGGCACAGGGACAAGCAAATGTTACAGGATAGCTGCCTCTGCTTTTGCCTCTTTCTTAAGTGGTACATTATTACGTCCGCCCACAACATCCCCATGTTTGTTGTTGTGAGCAACATTTGACTGAGATGCCCTCTAGTTGATGCATTGTTTAGCATCCATGCCAGCGTAAATGATGCATGAAAGTATGTGGGCAGTGACGGTTTCATCGTTTGAAACGGACATATATTTTAATACGTAAAGGGAGCATACAATAAATGAGCTTTTAAGTGAAGATAATGTTGGTGTGGATGTATATTCAATCTATTATACTGTAAGTGCACTAGGATTTAATCACTCAATTGCTGCAAAACAATTTTAAAGTAATTATACAAATGACACTTGGAGACGAACTCCGGCACTTTATGTTGTGCTCTTTCAATTTGATCGTGTATTGCACCTCATTGCAATAGAATCCTACCACTTGTCTTATCCGTGGAATGATCTTTTTAATTATGGCATTTCTAATCTTGTTTGATTATTTTCAACAAATTGTGAACACATGCACATGCACATGCATGCATAGCATACTTTTATGCTGCTACACTAGAACAATTGCTAATTTTTTGCAGGGGTTGCAGACTCGCACGCAATGCATTAGGTGTTCACAGGTCAAAGAGTTTTTACCTACAGCAAGGGCATTTTGGCAGGAGCCGGAGCCTCCTTTCTGACAGGCATTCCTTCTGTATGGCCCTGGTGATGCTACTGCCGGTTAAGCCACAACTAGATCGCTCTACGATCATTCTCTCTCTCACACCCCCACTCACGTCCATTCTTCTCCTCCACCTTTTATTCGCACGCAAAGACGCTCAGTATTTCTGCCCACCTCCTCCTCCTCCCTCCGTCCGTCCTCCTTTTCTCCAGCCGGCTGTCCTGCTGGAGGACACTCGCTGTAAGCAAAGCCCCTCACAAAGGCGCGCGGCGCACACCATCTTCCTTGGCATTTAAAGGAATAGAATAAGGCCAATTGTGTTGGAAATTGAACTCTACAAAGCTTTGCTTCCCGCCGCCGCCGTGCATTGTGGGAGGGAATTCAATGTCTTTGGTGAACGGCGCGGGCTGTCCAGAGGTTGATGCCAGAGGGCGACTATTGTTCCGTCTTCCATCCACTCCCAGCCCCCACCCCATCACACCTACATCCCCATCTCTTAACACCCTTTTTCCTGGCAAACGGAAA
This sequence comes from Amblyopsis rosae, assembly GCA_025399935.1. Taxonomy (NCBI): domain Eukaryota; kingdom Metazoa; phylum Chordata; class Actinopteri; order Percopsiformes; family Amblyopsidae; genus Amblyopsis; species Amblyopsis rosae. The sequence continues at coordinate 2,212,704 of JAODTR010000006.1, read as the reverse complement.
TAATTGAGGAAAAGGGAAAACACGTCCCCCGACACAGCCAGCCACCCAGCGACTTTAATAAGGTGAAGATGTTTTGTTGTTAGTCACTTTTTATGTAGTATATAAAAGATGCATGCGGTGTTTGTGGCTTCAGGAGCACCTCCATTAGGTAGGGACGTTGAATTTGCTGTTCACACACGATTGGTCGACTGAGTCATGTGATCTCTCATCACTGATTGGTAGCCTTTGATTTGATTCAGTGCATTTACGGTACTTGACCTTGACCTGAGACCTACACGTTTCATATGGATGTTTTACAAATGTATTTACTTTTGTAAAATATCTTTCTCACTGACTTCCGTTCAGTCTGACATTGATGCCCTAGTTCAGAGGCACCACAAGCACCTTGTGGCCATTAGCAGAACTACAAGTGCTTTCTTCATTGGTGGTTGCTGCTGCTATTTCAGCAGTGCAGCAAGCACATAACTCTCCAAGTGTGTGCGCAAGCACATGCTGGAGGTTTGCTGTGCTGTAGGATGTAAATGGTAAATGGACTGCATTTATATAGCGCTTCTATCCAAAGCGATTTACAGCATTTTGCCTCACATTCACCCATTCACACACCGATGGTGATTGCTGCCACGCAAGGTGCGACCAACCACTGGGAGCAGTTAGGGGGTAGCGGGTTGGGCATCTTGCTCAAAGGTGTTTACAGGTTGGTCTACAGCGGGGTTTGAACCCGAGACCTTCCAGCTGGGAGCCCAACACCTAGGCTACTAGAGCATCCTGTCCCCCCTGTGCTCTGGGGCAGGACCAAGTTGTTCCCCAATACTAGTAGCTGACTCAGGCCCGTCTAGATAACAACGGGAGCACTAGCAGTGAGTACCAGCAAAGGTTGTACAGTACATGTCCATAATTCTCCTGTCCCGCAGCGTGACGTATGATCTATGATCTCAAACGTGAATTCACTGTCAAACACAATTGTCAGTGTCAAGGAGAGTGTTGCTGAGGAGACAAATGGCTGCTTCTAGAGGAGGGGACGGAGATGAAAACTGATGAAAGAGGACCTTAAAGGGGGCACGCGCCGCCTTAGCTCAGCATCGGCATTTAATTCGTGTGTAAAAGGTAGATGATGGAGCACTCCTTTGTCTTCTGCGGCCCGGAGACATTCTTCATTAAGAGCCATTCTACCGAGCTGTAATTAGCCTCTGCGCCATGTTCATCAACATGTCGCTCCGTTCCCCATTTCTCCGCACATATTTAAGCGCACACCTCGGCGAGCCTCCTCTGATTTGATTAGTCGCGATGGTTAAAACTGGGCATGACACAAGTGATTGTTTGATATGTACGTGCATCACTAGGCTTATACAGTATTTCCAGTAAACCAATGTCAAAGCAGCCTAATCGGTCAGAAGGTTTTAACATGGCCAGTTCAGGCATTAACATACATTTCTCATTATTGTCGATAGATACAGTATGTTAGCAAGTTTAACTTGCTTGACTCCTATGGGGAAAGTTGTCCTCTGCATTTTACAATTTGACTAAATTCTTCCTGGATGGTCTCTGCAGAAGGCTATTCATGCCAGAATCTACTATGCATTATCATTCTCACTAAAATAGCTGTTAACATCCCATTCCCATCATTATCATGTTAAGATAAAGGTAGAAAGAGCTATGTAAAAAAAAAAAACAGGTGTCACATACAGTATATCTGTTTTTACTAATTGACGACAGACACACTCACTGTCTGGTTTTTGTTAATGACACCGTTAGGTATGATGATGCAAACCAAGGGAAACTTTACTTTACATTGTTTTACAGCGGTTTTGTAAGCAGGCAGTACTTATTTGTCTTCCATTACAGTGACTGTGTGACTGATTACAGACTAAACTTTCCTTAGAATGACGCAAGTATTAGCAATATGCAGCAGCATTGGGGGGGATATGATAACAGAATGCAGGCTGAATTAGTATACGCGCAAGGCCGCTTTGGGCTGGGGGAACCAGGATGCCGAATTCAACACAGGCTCCTGGAGAGACGGGTGATTCTATGTTTTGTCTAAGGATGGAGCCAAGACTGGGAAAGAATGTATTTTTTTCTTCTTCTACTCCCTCCTATGGTTATAGAAAAAGCAGGGTTTCTTACTGGCAGAGGAACAGAAGGCTACATTGTGTGTGTTTGTAATCTCTTTACCTGGATTGGCAGCCCAATGAGCGGGTGCAGCTCCCAGTTGGCGCAGAGGATTCAATGTCACACTGAGAGAGCCTCTTTTCAAACAGCCATAGACGGTGGTGTCATTGTATGAGAAGTGTGCGTATTTTTACATTGCTGTGTGTGTGTGTACACGCTAGTTTCACAGTCTCCACATGGCAATATGATGTGCTATGTCAGCCTCACTATAAATACCGACATGCTTTATATTAGTTCAGTGATTTCTTTAACCTCATCTCATTGAAGAAAAAGACTAACTAAAAAATACCAGGCTTGTATCACGCCTCAGTACTTTAAGTATTATACAGTATGCATTAGGGCTGAACAATTAATTGCATTTGCGATATAACCGCGATGTTATAAAACGCGATTTTCTAACGGCTGCGATTTAGAAGATTTATAAATGATGCGCGCACGTCTGACCCAGGGTTTAAACTGTAGTGTCAGACTTCATGCCATCCTCCTTGTGTGAAGCCCACCAGGCCGTTGCTGCAAATGAGAATATGAGTTTACCAGGCAAAAAAAATACAAGGAAAAGAAAAGCTTAAATTTCCTTCGCTGATTATCAGTTCAACAAACAAATGTTGAGGATTTTTTATTTAAGACGGCAGAGAATGAGAGAGTTCACTTTATAAACAGCAGATTAAAATAAACACCCCCAAGTCACTGATCAGGTAGGCATAATGTAATGTTTAATCTTATGCTTGCGCGGTGTAATAGCATTTTCTTGACGATTCAGATTACTGTCTTTGTTTTAAAGCTTTACCGGCAGGTTCCGATTGTGACAGATTTTAATAAACGCCATCATAAACTTAACAACAGCTTTCCAGCGCGTAGTGGTTGCCGCTGGGAGGACGCCGGAGTTAGGCCTACCTACAAGGAAGAAGGCAGCCAGCGTCAGGTTTAATAATAAGACTTGTATAAAACACATGTAATTTACTCTTTTCAGCCAGTTCAATCAGTTGTGAATATAACAACGTCCTCGAAAACTGAATAATTCGGATCGCATTACGTGTTTCGCATCGACATTCCCCCTCTGCACGCTCAACGCGTGTTTGTGTTTGTGCGCAGGCGTATGTGTGTTTATGTGTGCGCGTGCTCGACATCTTTATGGGCATTCTAGTTTCAACAATAATGCGATGCCATATATCAGTCATAGATTGAGATTTAACTTGTAAACGTAGTCAGTGCGGCGCATACAACCATGCATTCGTGTGAACTTACACAAATTCATTGTATGATCAAGCATAAGTGGCTATATTTAGACTGATTCAGCGCACATCAAGGTGCAGAGTCAGACACTTGAATTATAGTCTGTTGCAGGGTTGCACCCCATTTTCAGTGAGGGGGCCGTAAAGAATGGCTCAACATCATGGCATCATTCATCAACACCATTTCATATTATATTTGCATTATGATATAGAGCAATTCAACTTTGGTCTCATTGGCTCATGTAGTAATGCTAGGTAATGTTAAGTCTGTTACGCATTGAATATTGAACTAAAGCTCGACTTGAAAAAAATCGCAAATGAAATCGCAATTGCAATATTTGTCCCATTAATCGCAATTAGATATTTTTCCAAAATTGTTCAGCCCTAGTATGCATTATTTATTTTTTTCCCCAATAAATACTAAGAAGCCTTGTTAACAGGTCAACTGTTGTTCTGTGAAAAGCCCCGGTCAAGTCTCTAGTGTGCTGCAGGGGGTTGGAGCATGAGCTGAATGAGCAGAAGACGCCCGTGTACGCTCACTGATTGCCCGGCTCGCTGAGCGAACAGCAGAGTGGGAAGAACAGAGGCGGCGAAAGAAAGGAGCACGGGAAGACAAGAGGCCATAAGGAGTGGTGGGGAAGGAGAGGGGGGAGTTGAATGAACGTGTGATGAGGCAACGGGAGGAGAGAGAGAGAGATGGAGAGAGAGATGGGGAGATGGAGAGAGAGATGAGAGAGAGATGGGGAGAGAGGGAAAGGGTGAGTGAGGGAGAGAGAGAGAGATGGGGAGATGGAGAGAGAGAGGGAGAGAGAGAGATGGAGAGAGAGATGGGGAGATGGAGTGAGAGATGGGGAGAGAGAGAGAGAGAAAGAGGGTGAGATAGAGAGAGAGAGAGAGAGAGAGGGAGACAGAGAGAGAGATGGGAAGAGAGATGGAGAGATGGGGAAAGGGAGAGATTTGGAGAGGGAGAGCGCCACAGTGGGAAGCCTCTTCCCGCCGGCTGCTCTAGCTGGAAGCGCAGCTGATGGCTTCAAAAGAGCGCCAGGCAGTCTAGGCCTCTGCTTCTAGCAATTAGAGATCACTCCAGCGGATGCCTCCTGGCCAGCCTGCAAATCCTTCAAAAATACCCTCTGATTACTACTGTAGGATGCAGGCTGCTTCCCAAATGGATGTAGCACTGCTGAGAGCCAGGTTTGATAATACCTTCTTTTGTTCAGGCCAGAGAGGTATTTTGGGGCAGGGTTTTTGAGTTTTAAAGACATCAGAGGAAAATACCCATAAAAATGGAGGAGAGAGAGAGAGAGAGAGAGAGAGAGAGAGAGAGAGAGAGAGATTGATTATTGTATGTCTCCCAATTGCTCTCTTAAGCAAAGAACTGGCGCCGGCAGTTGGTTGTACAAGAGAGTAGCAGCTTATCTCTGTTTAGATTGAACTTAACTATGATATCTTTTCCAAAGCGCGTTTACCTGGCTAGTTTCTCCGCAATGGCACATTTCCACCAGTGCCGGGCATCGCTGACGGCCCCCTTAGCACTTGTAATGTTTACAAAGTGCGGCCCCTCTGAGCAGAGGCACTGCGATACAATATGCTTGCCCTTACCATTGTTGGATATACATTGAAACAGCCAATAAGTGCTTCCCGCGCTCACCACGCGCATCGTTTTGGACTTCCGGCATCAGATGGCAAATTCCAAGAGCTGATATTAGCGATTAGCAAGAATGTCATATAAATGGCAGAGCTAATCATATATGCTACACCCACCTTCACCTGAGGGCTGCTCTCCCTGACCTAATCACAATGACAAAGGAAATTATGTGTTTAGTCACTCCTAATAACTGCTTCAGATCATCACTTCCTTGGCAGGGCTGGGGCTTTCTTTTTTTCCTTCCCTTCCCTCTCTTCAGTGCGGTTGCAGGGACCCGGGCTCCGGGCGCCTGCCTCTTTCCCTCCAAGTTGTTTGCTGTGACCCCCCCCCCCTCCTCCCTCTTGCATCAGTGACCCTGTCCAGCTCTAACATCACACAGTGTGACACTTTTGACAGCCTGGCAATTAAATGGTATAGCGGCCTATAGTCTGGCATGTCTCTCTCTCTCTCTCTCTCTCTATCTCTCTCTCTCTCTCTCTCTCTCTCTCTTTCTCGCCCCCTGCCTGCTCGTGGCGGGTTGGGCCGTTGGACACTGCGGTGGTTTATTGGGGCTCCGGTGTGCCTGGCTGAGCGGGGCAGGCCGGGGATGTGAATTAGAATCCGCAGCGCTGGCCTCGCACAGCCGCTGCAAGGCTAAGGAGGATGGAGGCAGGAGATTGTGGGAGAAAGCCTGGGGTTTTAATCTCTCCTCCCCATGTTTATCTCTCGCCACCATGAGACAAACCCCGTGCCATTAAAAGCCCCAGCTATAGCTGCATGGGCTCACCTCTGTAGAGGGTTTTGAAGGACAAAATGAAAAGAAAGGGGAAAAATAAGTGGGGGGGGGGGGGGGGGGGGGGGGGGGGGGG
>JAODTR010000006.1:2162777-2189203 GCA_025399935.1 Amblyopsis rosae | reverse complement strand
CCCCCCCCCCCCCCCCCCCCCCCACGTCCCTCGCGGTCCCTTTGCGTCTCCACAGCCCGTTGCATGTCTGGCAGAGCTTGTAGCATAACAATGTCGATCAACCCTCGTGAAGTCAGAAGATTTCTCATGTTGAATTGATCAAACACAAAAGCATTGATGTTAGATGTAATGTCCAGTATGAATGCTTTGCCGTTGTAAAGACTCATTTTTACCTACTGAACTGTTTTTTCATCTTGCATTTTCAGCATAGACAAGTCAGGTGTGCAGTGTTTGTCCTCTTAAAAGCAGTGCTTGGTCAGATACATTTGATTTTGAGGAATGAAAGTAAATGTATGCCTGCTGAAATACATGTGTTCATGAAGGTTGAGGGGAATCTTGGGGAATCTTGAAGTTTAGCAGGGTCAAACTAGTTTGCCAACATTATCGTCTAACAATCAAACTAGAGCACACTTAAACACAATTCATAATTTAAATAAAATTTCTGAACAAAATGTAGCTGTTTTCATCTGCTTTCTCTCTCTCTCTCTCTCTCTCTCTCTCTCTCTCTCTCTCTCAAATATCCTCTCAAATTAATGGTTCATTACACGGGAGCCCATGCAAGCATAGAGGAGTTCATGAGCTATGAACCATTTGTAGTTGCAGCACTAATATGACATCTACTGTACACGCAATAAATATCACAGAAGAAATGTATGCACATATTACAAAGGATAATGAAACTACTGTACATTAGTTTGGGTGACATTTCCGTGTCATGTAAAAAAGACTCGGAACTAAAACTACTGAACTTAAAAGCCTCTTCAGCAGCTCGGCTGTCGTGAAAAATGTTTGTGTCTGTGATTGTGTCTGGGTGATCTCCCCTCCCAAAACGGTGTACTCTACCAGGCAATGAAGACAAAATGTCCGCCAGCTCCCATTGTTAGCAGGGTGTCCCTTTACTGAAGAGAAAGCGGTTGGTGCTCCATAACCTCCATTCACATTGTCATCAGTACTTTCCATGAGAAATGGTGGATCACGCTCCTATTCATGCCATAGTCTCATTGTAAATCACTCTGCGTATGGTTGACAGTGCAGTGCTTAAAATGTAAATCTAAATAACATTCAGGAGTTCTCGACATTTAAGACAAGTCATAATATTCCTGGCCCCACCTAGCAGTTGAAATGAGAACGTAATTTGCATTTCAAAACAACAGGTAAATGTAGGGCTCTCCGACTGTGTAATGGCTGCACTACAACACGGCAATATTTGAATATGCTTGTCTTCCAGTTAGCAAACTTCTCTATATCTCGTGGTTTTTCTAGCTTACTTGTCACTTTGATGCTTGCTTAGCTTCATTCTTGCCTGCCCCCGTGCTCTTTGAGCGTGAGGTTGGTAAACTCCCACATGCTCACACCACACAGCCCCTGACTCCTCGCTTGTTTCAAATCCATGACAAGGAGCCCTCTCTCTGAATATCAAAGAGCTACATCTGAAGGCTTGACGCTATGACTCACGCCCGGGACTGGCTGAACAGCAGCAGGCTCCTTGATGGGGGTGAATCTTGCTGCATGTGGCAGTGAGTCTGGCGGAGGTATAGCTTATCAGATAGTGTCACGTCTGTGCTCCCCGCAGCCAGCTAAGATGTCTAATAGACCCATTTGTCCTTACCGGTTCCTGCTTTCAAGCCAGGGGTCATTTTTTCGAGGAACACACCACACCACCTTGGAGTACACAGGGGCAATGACAGCTATAAAGTGACTCTGGCTGGGCTGAGGGGGGGTGCGCTTTAGTCTAGCTCTCCCTTAATAGAAGCAGCTGCTAACGGCGACAAATCACAGCTTTGCTACACAGCAACTTTCCAACAGAGATAGAAGGCCTTTTCATCAGTGCTCTGCTACGTTCATACCGAGATAGCTAACTAGTCATTTTTCACATAGCGACGCTGGTGAACTATTATTCTAGCGCAGCGCCTTTCCTCAGTTACGACCCATTAGTTCAACTCAGCAACTTGCGCTAGTAAGTTGTTTCACCCATTGAGCGTGTGCATGTGTATTTATGCCGATGTGCGTTGAATAGTGCACCTGTCAATTCGTATTGACGCTGGGACTTCTACCTGAGTTGTGCATGCGTGCGCGCGCACACACACACACACACACAGAGTCAGTATGGCATGTGAATGGGGGGTGGCATATGAAGTGCTGTTTAAGTGGAGGCTATGGGGAGAGATGCAGGAGGGAGCCAGGAGGCGAACCCACAAACAGATGGACAGGCCTTTGGCCAAGCGGAGCAGCAGAGCAGATAGATTGTGTAGCATAGCGAGCAGATTCAGGCTCGCCCATAGCAAAGAGCAACCAGGAGATGCCAGGCCTCTTCAGGCCCTGTCAGGAATGCAGGATCCTTTATCCCCAGTAAAGACAGCGTGGATGTGTGGTAAATAACACTCTTGTCTATGTCGACGTTCTCCCCTGCCACTCTCACATCCTGGCTTTGATAGGTGTTACGTGGGAGGATTTCTCAGCACCCTGACACAGTAGGGTGTAACAACAGTGTCAGGGAGTGTGGAAATTGGAATGACCTGATTCAGATTAAACCCTGGTGCCTTAGCAGGGTGACAAGCGTTTTAATAATCTGGGAATTAAAACAATACATCCACATTTAGAGCTCTTCCAGTTCTTGGAAATATATATACTGTATATATATATATATATATATATATACAGTATATATATATTCTTTCTTTTTTGTGATTGGTTTATACAGTTTGAAAGAAACACAACATACTGTATCACCTTACAAACATACACACGGTTACATGAGGATTTCATATATATACCACACCAGGGAACAGAGGCTGTGCGGACTTACTAAGTTGGCTTGGAAGCTCCCAGAAAGTATTTAACGTATTTCCCAGAGGCGTCGGACACAAGCTCAGTGGAGCCATGACCTTAGCTTTAATGCAGGAAGAACACGACTGTAACTTTTCCTCCGAGACGTTCCTTTAACAAAAATGCGTCGGGGTTGACTCAGTCATTTTTTTTTTTCATCCCTCTCTGTCTCTCTCTCTTTGAGACGCTGAGTGCCGTACATAAAACGTCTCGTCAAATAGAACACAGTGTTTAAAAGCTGAGACAGCCCTGTCCAATATGTCTGGGTGTGCAAAAGCAGTGGAATCTAATTATCTCTGTGTGTGTGTGTGTGTGTGTGTGTGTGTGCATGTGTTTGTCTTTTATGTGTCCACATAGGTAGAATGTAAGAAGGCCCAGCCCAAGGAGGTGATGTTCCCGCCAGGCACCCGTGGTCGTGCCAGGGGTCTGCCCTATACCATGGATGCCTTCATGCTAGGGATGGGCATGCTGAGTGAGTATAGGCAGTAGGACACAGAAGCATGTACTGTACAGTTGGCATTAGTGGCCATGTTAAATGCAATGACAACACTATGGGGCATCGATAAATGAAAACAAATGTGCTGTCACTTACGAGTTCGCTCAGTCAGCGTATTGTACCACAAACCCCCTGACTCGCACAGACGAATCCTACGGTGAGCGAAGGGACAGCTTGTGTGTTGCGTAGACATGGTTGTCATTGTTGTAATACTCGTTGGCATGACGGACGCATGTATTTACTTACAGGTAACTATGCACGCAACGTACTAGCTCACTGTTTGAAACACATTTATGCGTGGCTATTATGGGAACTGAGTATAGAGGATTGTCCTCCATTTAACACTGTTGAGGGGCAGATGCTAACCAAAATCGTTTTTTATTTATTTATTATTATTATTAGTTTTTTTTTCTGGGATGCAACAATTTAAATGTTTCTATAGTTATACATTCATCTGAAGGGTCGATCCGGAGCCGCGCTGACCATCAGCGTCCCGTTCTGTCCTAGCTCAATTGTGCACATCTCAGCTACTTTTTTGTTAGTTTGAAGTTTAATAAATAAGGCAAAGGAAAAATGTATATCACGTGCACCCCCCAACCCCCGATGGCATCGTTCATCACGATGTATTACTGGACATCGTCCGATGCCAATTTGGTAGTAATCGATCAACCCTAGCATACACCATACACTCAATCCCCACTCCATTATAGAGAACATGTCACATAAAATGATATTTGTTCAGTGCCTTTTACTTCTACTTTTAGAAGCTCGTAGTGTTTTGTGGGCCTATATGCAATATATGTTTTATCATCATCGTCTGAATATAATTTTTGCCCAGAAGTTTTACCTGTTAGCAAATAAATGTAAAAAAATCGAATAAAGAAATAAACCATCATTTTGATTAGAGACGGCGTGCACTGTCTTCACTCATCTCCATGCTACCTGCAAAAAAGCACTGTTAATCCAAAGTGCGCTCCGCGAAGCCCCATTTGGTATGCTCTGCACCTAATTAGGCTGCTTCAAGGTGTGCCATCAGTGGCCACAATGGTCTATTTTTGGGCCAGTCTGGTGTGGTGCTGCCCCTGGGCATAAAGGAGCAGACAAGCACATTAGCAGGCTAAATGAAGAGGAAAATTGGTGTAATGTCATATTAAGGATTCATCACTGTGCCCCCCTTAATGGGTAATGAAGGGGACACACATGTCATAGAGAGATCTCATCTACAGGGACCTCAACTGTTGGCCCACCCCTCTTCATTACCATACAGACCATGCCTGTGGCCCCCCTTTTTATAACACTGTCACTCTGTTTTCTCTGTTCCTGTTTCTCCATCTAGTTATCTATCTGGCTCTTTAGCTAGCTGTGTCTAACCACCCATCCGGTATCGTTAACCATCAGGGTTATGGCAGGGTTGACCTTTCCGTGGGGCTGATAATGTAATTGTTTGTGCTAAGCGTTGGTGAGATTGGCCGAGTGCTTCTGTCAGCCCTATCTAAGTAGTCTCATCTCCAGAACTATTTAACAAGCACAGTGAACTTTTCAGGTCTTATTATAGACTAATGTGTCTGCGTGGATGGGAGCATTCTCCGTCTCCATGGGGAGAAGGGAGACAGAGAGGCAGTGAAGTGCTCATGTGAGAATATTAACAGCCAACTTGTTTGGAGATGTTCTTATCTAAATGAAATTGGAACAAGTACAGTGAAACATTCCTTTATATCATTTGCATTTGAGAGAAAAGAGGGGACCCTGGGCTCATTATTTAAGGAAGTGTAAGCTTCTTTTGTGCCAAATCTCATTAAAACCATCCCTAGCCCTTTTGTTTACTGGCTCTAATCGAGCCATTTATCTTTATTGTGTTGTGCTAGATGTATGTTTGCTGAAATTAATACACATTTGAGCCTAGGCGAGGTGTGGGGGAACCAGATGGATAATTGATTTTAAAGTGAATCAAAACTGTTGAGCCATAAAATAGGTACATTAGCATGCATATTAATAAGGCAAATAAGAGGGCTAAGGCCGCCACCAAGCCAGATACACAAGCGGGCATTATTTATCGAAGTGGCAGCGAAAACAGCAGGTACGTCTATCCTGTCCCTCTCTCCATTGCCTTCTTTATTCATCCTCCCGTGCAGCGTAGATGTGCATCAGTGCTGTGCGTCTGTGTGGATGACAGGAGATATTGCAGAAAACATATATAGTGTGGTGGGAAAAAAAGTCTGGGCTCAGTATTACTGCTTTGGCTGTCGTGGGGCTCACACAAATCTCATATTCATATTCTGTCTGTTGAGGAACCACAATGTCAACCGTCAACAGCAGTTAGGCCCAATTTCACTCCCACTGCCTGTCGCAGGTTGTGTTTTGTGGATTCGTCCGCGTCGATATTAGGGCAGTGTCAAAGATGTAATGACGCGTAATTTGAGGTCCGGCTCTCACATTTGTCGGGATAATCACGACTCCGCCCCTTGACGTCGCGTCCCATCATTGTCCTCGGGAGCAGGGAGGGGTGTGGGGGTGTGGGGGGGGGGTAACAGGGTACATTACGTTACCCTCTGTCCTACTTCATCCACACGCAGGTCAAGTCTGCTCTCACCCCTTGGGCACCCAACCCCCCCTCCCCCAACCCACTGTTTGGTCTGTCTGTCTGCAAGAGGGGGTGACGGGGGCCTCCGGGAGCCATTTTCTCATTGGGTCAGGAATAAATTGAACTTTTTCACGGACAGCAAACACTGATTAGATATTTATTACCCAGGTCAACCTTTCTGATTCCAGCTGGCACGGGCTCTGAGGCATACCAAACATGCACACATGCCCGCGTAAGCGCGCTCATGCACGCGCGCACACCGCATATGTGCACACGCGCATATGCACTCTGCAAAGCACTTTCAGGACACTCGCGCCACTAGAATCTTGGCATGTGGAAGTATGTATGTCTGTTGGATTCAAATTACTGACACCACTTTTACGAAGTATGCTCAGGAAGAATACATCGAATTATATAGCTAGAACATTGTAAATATACTGTATGTATTTCATAAGTTCACAGTTCAATTTGGAGCATGACTCTATTTCATCGTTTCAGGAAAGCACAATTAATCTGTAATGTCCACAGGCTTATGCAGGCTGAAATTAACATTCTAGAAAATTTAGATAGGGATATCGAGAAAGACAGTTTATCACTGTAGCAGAAACCTAATGGGAGCTATGAGGATAAGCCGAGACAAACTTTGTCAGTTTCCTAGGTTTATCTTACAAATTATAAAACAATGATATAATGGTAGGCTGCAGTGATTCATTCCCGGCCTGAAGGACTTCCTTCTATTGGCTAATTTGGCACAGTCTTGGCTGAAGTTGATAATAGCCAGAAGACAACAGATTAAACGTATGAGACGTATACTCTAATTACAGGGTTAATTATGTTTACAGTATTACCTTTGATAGTGCTCAAACGCTCAACTCTTCCTTGCTAACTCACAGCCTTGCTCAATCACCTGCCGCTGACGTTTCTTCATTGACTTTATTGTCTTCTTGTCTGCGTCTCAACATTTAATGTAAGCTACTTCCTCTCTCAATCCCCGCTTCTCAATGTGTTGCTCACAGCTGCTCCTGTCTGAAAACGGTCCAGATAATTAACTGTCGGGTCTGTGCTTGTAATAAAAGCCACGGCAGCAGCAAACAATTTATCTGCTGCTTTTAACTTGTGCTTAAGGAGACTGGAACCTCCCAAGATCATGACACAAGCCTGCATCCACTCGGGCTGGCTGGAATAATAGCAATGCATGCTAGCATTGTTTTTATTTATTATTTATATACTGTATATATATATATATATATATATATATATTCTTTTTTTTAGTTATGCAGTTCAATAGTGCTTCACCGTCAAATGAACTATAATCCACAGGGATGGGTTATGCAAGAGAAAGATGAGCACAGCTGGAAAAACAAAGGAAAATCTGTGAGATACAAAGCAAGTTGGACTAGGCTATTAGATTTTTAAATGGCATCGTTTGAACTGTTTGTGTTCCGCATAGGAGGGAGTTTTGATCCCAGCCAATAGATGCCCTTTAGACTTTAGTTTAGATTCAGGATAGAACAGAATATCCCAGTCCAGGAATTTAACATCACGGAAAGCCTAGTATTATATTTATTTTAAAAGACATCACACCAAAAAGCCATTATCTCAAATGTAATTATTTAATCTGATGATTGTCTGTATATTTCTGTATTGTCATTTACAACTGACACTTTATCCAATAAATACAATTAGTTAAAGTTTTTCTTCCCATAATTGTTGTAAAGCACTAGTTCGTTTCTATTAGTTGCTGCAGGAGATCTTGAGGACACCTGCGGACTTTGCTGTGATTTCTTTTTAGTCATTTTATAAAAGCCAAAAATACTCTCGAGGGGGGCTCTGGTGCTTTACTGCAATCATGGTTCCTTTAGCGCTGCAGACGGTCGTCAGCTGTGCCTCGTACCTGTTGCATCATCATTGCATGCATAATCACAGTGAAGAGTGCTCTCTGGGGCATCATTGTTATAATTGGGTTAGTCCCATACTCACCTGATGCCATTGGTTCTCTTTGTGCCTCATTTTAATTACACATCAGTTGGATTTTCATAACTATTTACAACATTTGGAAACACTCCATGACACATAAAAGTCTAGCAGGACATTTAATCACAAATGTACATTCTGCAAATGTGAGCGTCTGCACTGCTGTCTTGCAAACAGCTATGACATGAACGCATAATCAAACGCAAGGTATGCCCGAGTTTCCATTTTAGGTGTTCGGAAGCCTTTTCCAGGGTCTCAATATATATATTCAGTGTTTCCTGTGAAGTGTCAGTGGCGGCGTAACAGTCAGGTTGAATGCAGCACGACTAAATGACAATTTAGAGATAGAGAAATTGTCCAATATCACAACATCAGTCTTTCCCTTTTTTTCCCCTCGAGCATCTGCAATAACATTACCAGGACACAATGCTGAGCAGAAGAGCGCAATTCAAGGGCACCGTTATTGTTACCGCGGACCGTTGCCAGGGTTGGGAGGGAGAGCCTTATGGGGCGCATGAGGGTGCATGCCGGGGGCATGGTGACAAATTCTGCACAGGATATATAAAGAAATTGACACGAAGCCCATCAGCTTTTATTCAGCATTCTTTCTGTCCATAATATGTATTGCCTCTGTATATGTCTAGTCACATTCTTGCAATGGGCCATGCCTATTGCTTATTAGATTGAGGCCTTTGTGTATGGGTGAATGCCGTTATTTGCTCTTAAAGGTACAGTAAGTCATTCTTGACACTTGCTATATTCAAACTCAAATAAAAACAAAAACGCCGCTCCCTTCAATGTCAGAAGGTTCTCCCTCAGAAGCTCCGCCCCACACATTGGAAACACATTGCGAAGGCTAGGATATTGCTTACATTTACATTTACATAATTTAGCAGACACTTTTATTAAGCATTTTACGTTTACAGCTAAAAGAAACAGACAATTTAGGGGGGTGCACTTACACTTTAAAGGTTGGTTCAGTTGGTAGTCAGTGGTTTGGATGCTACCTTCTTATAGGGGCTGTACAATTGTCTGTTTTTTTTATTCATTCATTCATTCATTCATACTCATCTACTACAAACTTTTACAAAGCAATCCATAAATGTCCAGTGAAAACAAATTAGTGTTACATAAAGGAACATTCATCAATGTGAATAGTTCACTTAAGTGCGGAATTAACCGAGCTGTTTATGCTGTAGGATGGGGCCTGTTATTCCACACTCTCTATGCTCCTATGTGCCTGGTAAATAACCATCTTGATGTCTGTACCTTTCTGTTCTTTCCTCAAGGTTACCCTAACATTGTGGCAACATATGGCCGTGGATACACTGGATTTGCCCCTAGCTACAGCTACCAGTTTCCTGGTGAGTCAAACAACGTGTCTGTTGTATAGCCTACCATCTCTATACACACACGCACGCACACACTCTCTCACACACACACACACACACAGAGAAACTCAGACATATGCAAGGGCATACATAAACACACAGAGGCACACAAACTTGCATAAATAAACGCATCATTCACCAGATAATCTGCACAGTTGAAGTGTGTTACGTGTCTGGGTTTCTGAACCAGCTGTTGAAAGCTGACGTACAGTCAAGCAGATTGCTTACTGCTTTTCATTCCGCGGTTGAACACTACCATGACCAAATGTCTTAAATGAAGGCAGTATTTCCAGACTCTTAGCCTGCCCTGGCCCAATATATGCAAATCCATTTGTGAGGACTCAGGGAAATAAGCAGTAGTCTCTGTTGGCAGATTATAAGTATTTTTTAAATGATTTTTATTTGTGCAAAATGTCCAGAGTCATAGGAGCCGATTTATCAATACTTTAGCCAATGTGTGCAAATGTCCTCTTTTTAATCCAACACATTTAATTTTGTCGTCTTGATGAATGAAAATTTGTCATAAATTTGAGGAGTGTTGCCGTCCCCTTAATTAAGAAGGGTGGGCCACAGACACAGCCTATAAAGCAAAGTGGAGCTCCCACAAAAATCACCACAAGCCCACATAGCAAGTTCAATGATCTATCCATAAGAAGAGGTTTTTATTCACATAATGAACATTGTATTTTATATATAATTTAAAGCCAATCACCTTTTTATCTTACAAATGGCATAGCCAGAGAAGCTTCTCTGAACATCTGGGACTCTTGAGAAGCCCACTGTGACTGTGTAAATGCCAGTGTGAAGGTCTACGGTGTGCATTTTGCTCATTTTCTGCTTGGTAGACGCAGCCCGCCACCCGTGCTAAAGAGTGTATCGCTCAGAACACGCCGGACGGTCACAGGTCCAAATGGGAGACCGGCGTTCTGGAAGCAAGTAGCTTGTGTTCAGCATGTGGGGATAGAGGGGGCTTTGGGGGGTTCTGTGTTGCATTACCTGGGCAGGGCTCCCTTCAATGTCACGCATTATTTAAGCACTTTACCCATAGTTTGTTTGCTGTGCCAGACATCAGTCCTGCTGCTGATGAGATGGAATAGGATGTGTCTGACAGCTGCTCAGATGTCTCTAATAGCGTTGTGAAATAGATTCAAGGAGGGTAACCGAGGCAAGTCCAGCTGTGGCCACACGCGAATCAGACGAAGGCTTGATACGCATTTGACCATGACGTCACCCATACGAATGGCAGCAGAAATGTGCTGTGAGTTTGGCACCACATGTATGAATTGAGCAATCACTCTTAGTCTGTCTAATGGCTGGGAAAAATGGCCGTAATTGTAATCGTAGCAGTCCGGCCTTTCTAATAACACAAGCTGAAACTTGAATAGATAAGAATGGGACATCATTAACTGAACAGCCATTCCTTGAACACACAGTAAGATAATTGTATGTATACAGAGCAGAACAAAAATAGTTTTGTCTTTAGTCAGACTGAACTTACTTGAGTAAGACTCCAGACAGAAAGTTTCCCAATGGGGTAGTATAGGAAAGGGTTTTTAAATTAATGGGCTGTATTTACCCTGTGAATGAAATGGTTAAATATGGATTTTCCAACTGGTGGCCATTCATGACAAATTGAAGGTGCGTCACCTTCCCTAAAGCGTAATCTAGGATGCAATCCATGTTAAACTGAGTTTAGAGATTGCGATAAAAGCTGCATGATTAAAATGTTTTCCCGTGGGCTTGCTCAATTCTTGACAGGGTAATTGGAATTTTGTAACGTTAGAATCAAACTAACGTCTAAATGAAATAACCCCGGGCTATATATTGACTAGTGTCTTTCTGGGAGACGGGTTGCATTTCAGATCAAAGCCTTTATCATAATTGTACACGATTACTCTGTAATAATGACCAGCACTTATGTGAATAACTACAGTGCAAGCATGTAATGTTACTCAGCTCCCCTCTCATTGCATTTTATTGTTCTCTGAGGAAATTTGAGAAAATATATAAAGAAATAAATATAAAATGTGTTGAGAAAGAGACTAGACTAGACCAAATCACTCCATCAGATGATAAAAAATGCCACGAACTGAAACTCAGACAAGCACAGAACAGACTTTGGACATACTGTATAAACTACAAAATATGCAACAATGAAACAACAACATTGCATATTTCACCCTTTTAGACTAAAGACACGCAAAACACCTGTGTCAAATGGCACCTACAGTACCATGTCTAAGCTCTCTGGTGTTTGTTTTTTTTTTTGGCTGTTTTAATGAATTAATTGTGTGTAATCTATGATTCCCAGAGGGATTTATATTTCAAATAATGGATGGATGAATGGGAAAATTGATTAATTAATGCTCTCAGTAGCTTCTTATTTTGTCCCAAGAGGTTACTCTAAACTCTTTCCCTACCCTTGTTGACGCTGGAATTGTGTTCAGTATCGAGATAATAAAACATACAAACAAATAAAACATCAGTGGCTGGTGAATTATATTCTAGGTGGGGCTGTTTAAATATCCACATACAGCACAAAGTGGCTACATTAGCCTATATTATTTAAACATCTGGCTCTATAACCGCGCAGATATTGTGCACATGCAAAAAAAAAAGTCCACATGATATTGCGCGCAGACAAGAGAACATCGAACATTGAAAGTATCTATCGGTGAGAAAGTTGCCTACTTAATGTTAAACTTCTCAGCGTATTCTAGTCTCTGGTAGTAGTAAAAGACAGAAATAGCCTGTATAGTAATAGTACTGTATGTTTGTGCCATATTAAACCCTAACCCTATGTACATTTCAGTAGCCTAAGCATCTTATAACACAAACTGCAGGATACCAGTACTATGTGAATTAGTCAGAAGGCTAATTATTTATCCTAATGGCATGAAATAACTCATAACAGATTAACAGATTAATTTATATGAAAATGATCATTAGATCACATACAGTCCATTTAGTCAGATATATATAGGCTATGTCCCCTCTGTTTAAAAGAATGGACAGGATAATACAGCAGCTAGGCTACATGACTGCATCCAGTTGGCCTTTCGGTTATAGCCTGTAACGGGACAAGCCTACCTTTTGCACTAGCCTCATTTTGATCTGAGCCATGTTTGTTGTTTCTCTGCTAAAGATCTCCTCGCAAATGGAAGATTTTTTTATTGTATTTGGGCGCAGCTGAAATACGGACGTGTAATAAAGCTATAATCCTGCGTCTTGAGTAGCCACGTTTATCGCTGCCTTAACATCACTATGTCTGAGTCCCTGTCTGCTTAGGGCGATCAATTCAGCAGCCATCAGGCGCGTCACAATCGAGGGCGCCGTTTGGCTGAATTTATGTTGCTACGTCGTATCTTTTGTCACTCAACGGGCGATTCTTCGAGCACCCATGAAGAGAGATATAGGGAGAAAGTCATGAACCAGATGAACGGGTTCAACATTTTCCCCTCAAACAAATTGATAATGACTATTACACAATGACTATATTACAGAGTACATATTGCATTTTAAAAACACACTCAAACTTAACATAGACATATTAGGAACTGTTTCATGTAAACCAATGTATTATACAAATCTAAATGCACACATCCACTGTAGGGAGGGCGGTGCCCTAGCGCCCTCTATTGGCCAGCTGCCACTTTGTTATTTGTTGGATATTTTCAGTGGAGGCTCGAGAGATATACTGTAATATATGACCACCACACCGGGAACTACAATCATGAGAGATTTGTTGAACTGTGTCAGCTTTCAAAAGCTTCTTTGAATTTGTTATGTCAAAACATTTAACACAATGTAACTTGACATGTTTATACTAGGCCGTGGGACTATTGCCTGAGGCAGTATAGTAAATTAATTATCCCTAAATCAACAGGGAAAGGGTTTCTGAACTGGACAATATCAGGGGTTCTGTCTTTCCTGAAATAGGATAAGTGATTTGGGCAGGTAGCTGTAAAGCTATGATACCAGTGTATAGCTGTATAATCTGTCTGGAGTCAGTTTGGACATCTTCAGGCCAGATAGCCTTTGGCTAAGCAATCTTTGGACAGCCTTAGGCAATATTGCACCAGCTGATCTCGGGCCGTGTGTGTCAAGAATACCACCTTAAGAATGGCAGCTGGGCAGCCTTAAGGCCATTCTAAGTCTGGATAACCTTAGGCGGTGCAGTGTCAGTGACATCTGGCTTGGCAGTGCCACAGAACAACAGCATGTGTGTACCATCTAGACGGACTCCACAGTCCCCAGCTGTTGGCTGACTTTGGCTCGTCCATTTAGAACCACCGGGCGGACGGTATATAACATGACACAGCGACCATGGTGTTATACCTGATTGCCCTCCATGGTTTTAATAACACTTAGCTGACAGCGTGCCGTATTCGTCAGTATGCTGGGTAATAAGTCATTGCTGTGAATGACGTTCTCTGCAGCAAAACGAGCAACGGTTCCAGGAGAGGAGCTCACATGATGGAGACAAACCGTTACCGACAGTGACGGTTTGTGATGTTAACCTGAGATTAAATGTTCACTCTCCGTTCAGATGTGATTTTATTCACATCATTATAACAGGGACGGGCGTTTAACCTTGCATTAGCGGAATCACTCTCTAAATCCCTTAGCCTTGGGTGGAGGCTTGTCGGAGTTAATAGAAGGTGTATGAAAAGAGTTGAGGTAACAAAGAGTTAAGTGTTCACTTTAGGATAACGGTAATCCTTTGCTGATGTTGTTAGACAGCTCTGTTCACCGCGCATATTACATTTCTGAAGAACCACAATAAGAGGAATGTTTAAGGACCTGGATAGAGAACAAAGAGCCAAAACAGTGCGTGCGTGTGCACGCACATGTGCGTGCGCGCACATGTGTGTGTTAAAAACCTGCTGGTATTCTAGCGAAACGACAGCGTTTAGTCGACAGATGGAAACACAGACACACACAAGAGTCTTTTATCAAACAAACGCTTGTGTCGGTTGTTTAATTCTGAAGTCACGCGCACACAAAGGCACACACACATTTTTTTTTTCATTTTTTTTTTTTTATAAAGTCGCAGAAAGGCCCGGCAGCCATGTTGGAAGGGAGACGGTGAAGGGGCGGGGCCATAAAGAGCTTCTCTGCTCTCATGCATTGCTCTCTGTGACTCCCTGCCACCACAGCTGTCCCCTTTGAGCCTCCCCTGTCTTAAATGACCATTATGTCTCCATTAGGGCTGCTGCTGGGGGGGTCATTATGCCACACCGGAAAACTAGACATAAAGATGTTAGACAGGGTCCCTTCGGACGGGAGAGAGAGAGACACTCCGAGACAGAGAGAGAGAGCGAGTGCGCTCACTCAGCCAGCTACAGTGGCCAAGATGTAATGACAAACAGCAGTTCAGACCCAGTGAGTCAGACTCTTAAGTAGTGGATGGAGGGAGGGAGGGGGGGCATGATTAGAGGGGAGCACAGAGGCCAGAGGCATGTTGCCCAGGTACTGTACAGTGAGTTTATTTTTAATGCACATACGTGCACCCAGTTTTGGCTACATAATGGTGTCCTTCACCGCCGCCTCTGCTAACACACACGCACGCACGCAACGAATACACACAAGACACAAGCGCTGTCTTGTTTCACGGACGCCACACACCGGTCCGGGTCGAACTCGAGGCGGCCGGTCGGCCGTCTCCCAGCCTCGTGCAGCCGTGGCGTGTCACATCAGCGGTGTCAGATCTGTTTGCTGGCAGATAAGGCTTGGTGGACATCACCACGCTAGCCTATTGTACGTCCCTCCATCTCCTCCACCAGACAGAACTGCATACTTCATCATATATATGTGACACAAAATGACATTTCAAAAAGCCTTACATCACAAGTAGCTTTCTTTGTGAGCGTGCGTGTGTGCGTGTGTGTGTGTGTGTGTGTGTGTGCGTGTGTGTGTGTGCGCGTGCGATGAGCCAGTCCAGCAGGAAATGCATTTTCCACAACTGCCAGGCCGTTTTGAACCTGCAAATCTGCAAGGTGGCCTTTTTAGGAAGGTCTTTCCACTAAAATTGTCTTTTTAAAATAGTATTTAGCTTTATTTTACCCATCTACTCCACTGTATTTTTCCCATGTCAGTTTAGAAGAAAATTATTTGCAGGAAGTCAACTACAAAGGAAACGGTTGAACGTTATCTGCCTACCGATACGATTTACGATAAGATACCGATACGACGCACAAGTTTTAAAATCTCAAATACCGTAACCGCGTCAGTAGGAGCTAAGAGTTAAACATGGGTCTTAATTCTAGCCACTCCAAGCCACTTCAGCAACACACCGGTGAGAGTAATGCATCAGACAGATCTGATCGTTTGTATTGCGATCTAACATTAAGCAAGGCAAATTGAACATTAGCCTGCAAATAAGTAATTACTGCTGCTTGAGATTTCAATTGTGCATTAATTTTTGGCGTTACAGGTGTAGAATTACATTCTATTAGTCTGTTTATGAGTAGAGAAGCTTATAGCATGCATGCCTCTGCTCATTACAGCGGGGGTGAGGGGTGGTTGTCTTGTCTACAGCGGTGCATAATGTCCTTTTAGCGCGCTGCCTGTCCTCTAAACAAAAATTGTCCGCGGGGAGCGTGACCCTCCGTCCTCTCAGACGCTGACACAGCGGCTGGGCGGCAGCCGACCCGTGCATGGGATGCCGCCCTGCCTGCTGCTGAGGGTCGCGTAGACCCCCGTGGAAGCAGTGGCTACCGCCACTGATAAGTGCCACGGAGGTCATTGGCAGGGGGCGGGGCTTAAACAACCCAGCTGGAGGAAGACAGTAGCACAGCTTCTCAGCCGTCTGTCTGCCTGGGGGATGTCTGTCTGTCTGTCTGCCTGGGGGATGTCTTGTCTGTCTGTCTGCCTAGGGGATGTCTATCTGTCTGCCTGCCTGGGGGATGTCTGTCTGCCTGGGGGATGTCTTGTCTGTCTGTCTGCCTGGGGGATGTCTGTCTGTCTGTCTGCCTGGGGGATGTCTTGTCTGTGTGTCTGCCTGGGGGATGTCTTATCTATCTGTCTGCCTGGGGGATGTCTGTCTGTCTGTGTGGGGGATGTCTGTCTGGGGGATATATGTCTGTCTGTCTGCCTAGGGGATGTCTGTCTGTCTGTATGTCTGGGGGATTGATTGCTTGATTGTCTGTCTGCATGGGGGATGTCTGTCGGTCTGCCTGGGGGATGTCTGTTTGTCTGTCTGGGAGATATATGTCTGTCTGTGGGGTGTCTGTCTGTCTGTATGTCTGAAAGATGTCTGTCTGCCTGTCTGGGGTCTGTATGTCTGCCTGGTGGATATTTGTCTATCTGCCTGGGGGGGATATCTGTCTGTCTGTCTGTCTGTCGGTCTGTCTGAGGTCTGTCTGTGCTGGAACCAGTGTGTAGTGATTGGTGATTTGTGGAATGGGGAATGGGAGATACAGGTTCAGGTGTTGGATATGAAGGGGTTGAGAAGGCCTTTGAGGAGGTATTAACTCTGAGGTTTGAACTGAGGTTAAAGCAGAAATCTGAGATTACTTTGGGGCCGAAAACAGTGCTGTTTTGGTATTGAACACCAGGATTGCAAGCAACCCCTCCCTCACCTGAAACCTGACTGTGCGACTGTGGCTCTCTCACCCTCCATCAAACTACTACTACTAAAATGAAATGTTCACACTCAGTTACTGTAATCTACAAGCTAGTGAAATTTATACCTGCCACTCATTTGCTGATTGGACAGGAAGATGCCACAGTGTTACAAATACCAGAGTGCCATAAACTAGTCCCATTAACGTAAGCCACTAACTAAGCCATTAAAATAGTTATTGACAGAGTATATTTATAGCACGGGTTGTATTTATGTTAATTCTGACATTTTTATTTTTAGAAGAAAATTATTTTGAAGACCCCCTGCAGTACCTCTGAGGACCCCCTAGGGGTTAAGGACCCCCTGATAAAGACCTCTGTAATATACAACAGCCTTAATAGTGGAGGGAATAGGAATACTGTACTTAAAATGTAACTGCACCCTAAAATGTGTTTTTACTGTAAACGAAGTAATAGGACTGATATGTGATGAGACGCATCAATGCTGGTGTTAATATTGACAAAATTCATGTTTTTATAAAAATCTGTATTTTATGTGCTGAAAATAAAACTACACGTCATATCTGTTTAAAATCACCCCAGGACCTGGCTGGTTTTCATTGGTACACTCAGTAGAGTACGCTCATAGGTCATCATATATATATCATATATATGTCATATATATCATCAAATGTTAACGTTAATGTTAATGGGGGCCCCCCTCTCAGCCCCTCCCCTCCCCTCACTCAGCTCCTTGACACATTTATGACACAAGTTGTAGTGGGTAGAGTCAGGCTCAGCGCTGGGGTGCAGTTACACTTTAAAGCAAGAATGCTGGGTGAACCAGGCAGGTTATAGGTGATCCACTAACCAAGAGCACATTGTAATCTATATCCCCATCAGTGAACTTATACTGTAGTTTATGTGTGTTTATGTATTTTGACTGCGCTCACAGAATTCTGCATGTGCCTCAAAGTCCCAGCTTTAAGCGGAGCGCATCTCCGTCGAGGAATTAAATAGAGAACAACAGCAGCAGATTGTGCGATGTGACGAGCCGTCCCTCTACAGGCTATCCGTGAGGTGTGACCCGCAGTCCAGAGCCAGAGTGCTGCGGGCCTGCCACCAGATGGGGCTCCCGATGCCACCGCTGACTCACATATTGGCTTTGATTGCCAGGGCCGGTCGTCAGCCCAATCGGCCTTGGCTGCCGTGAGTCACAGGCCTTAAAATAGGGCCCCCACACACACACACAGTCACTCTCTGCCAGGCCATGACTCCCACTGATCTGACGTCATTCAGCAGCCCTGAATATCACTGTTTGTTGTATCTGTGTGTTTCCAGAGCTGGGCAGACGTATCAAACAGCATGTCCCTGTCAAGCTTGTGTTCTGCTTCGAAACGGTGTGTGTGTGTGGTTGTGATTCTTAGTGTGAAGACGAGCACTGCTTAAGAGCCCGCAGGTGGGGACAAGATCCGCAATATGTGATATCCCTTATTTATTTACATTACGGTCATAGCCTTGTCTGTTTTGGCTTTGAAAGCATTGTGATAATTGGGTTTGTCTATATACACTGTGTGTGTGTGCGTGAGCGTGTCCTCTCCAAGTGCCCGCCACTTGCCGTGCGACAAGAGGCTCCATCCCCCGCCGCCAAACCTTTATCTATTCTAGAAGCTTCCGGGCGATCACCTCCCACATCGCGGGAAGGCAGACAGGCCCACCATGGAGCTCTTGCTCCCAGCAGTCGCGCGGGGAAAGGGGGGGGTGGGAGGTTGTTGATGGTGTAAAGGAGCTAAAAGCTCATTACAGCCTGACTATTGAGCCGCCGGTCTGAAACTGGACCTTGAGCTGCTCCCCCACGTCTCCAAGCTGCCACCCCCAGGAAGGAAGGCAACCGGGGGGACTTGTGTGTGTCTCCAGAGTGTGCTGGCTGTTGTTTTGATGCCACCCACTGGTTGTAGAGCTCCGGGGGCCGTGGAAGCGCCGTTCCCTCACCCAGATGCCTCCTCCCTTCTCTCCCCTGTCCGCGCACGTCTCCTCCCTCCCGTGGTCCCTGCTAATAGTTCCCCTGTAGCACTCAGTCAATCCATCCCCCCGCCACATACGCAGGCGTACATTAATATGGCATGCAGCCCACCCACCCCCCTCCTGTCCCCTCTGCGTAGCTCACATTGTTAAATGGCTCTTGTAATCAGTGGCTGGGAGATATGGAGGGCTACTTTACGTGGAAAAATGTGGATGTTCTGCCTTATACCGGCACCTTGGTACCCAGAGCATTGCTAATTTGTCTAATTTTAGTTATCTTTTTCTTGGGGTGGGGGGTGGCGAAGTAAAAAGGCTGTTGGTGGCTTTATTAAGTAGGCCGCGCCATCTTCACGAGTAATGTTCACGCTGCATATCTTATTTGTTTGTTTATTTTCTCAAAACACACTTAAAGATTCCGATAGGCGCACAGATGTTAAGTTAGACGGTGAAATTGCATTAAATACCTTAACTTTCTGCTCAAATAATCTCAGATTACACCACACCCCCATCCCCCCACCCTTCCCCCTCATTTTTCACGGATGTCCTCCTCCAGCCCACTCGACGCAGGGAGATGGGCATTAAAATGCATATGAAATTAGGGCTGTTTACTGGGACTCTAATAAGAGGAGGCTTAGGTTGTCAGGTCTAATTAATGTGATTGGCTCCAAAGGGGGGCCGCAACAACCCATTCAACAGGAGCTTGCAGGAACTCCTAATGCTTGTCTGAATGTCAGAGCCAATGCTGGTTCAGATGGGACCGCAGACACGTTTGTCTTTAGCCACAGCGGAGCTCTTTTGCTGAGAGTGTCGCAGATGCTGTACTGTCGTATCGCTAAATAGTCCAAGAAAAGCTGTTTGTGATATTGCCGTTGGCAAGTGAATGTTACGTTGCGTGACTTTTTAAAGATTACCTGTGTAAAACGTAGACTGTTCTACTGACACGACATGAACAGAATGTGTATGTGGAGTTATATATACGTATATACTGTGTGTATATTTCTTACTACTACTATATTTCTACAGTATGTCCTCAATACAAGTGTTCAATATGCATAAACCTGCATTCACATGGACAACAGCGGAGGTATACAGTTTAGTTGGCGATGCACAGTCACAAGTTACATTCTCACCGCTGCAAGCCAACTAGGCAATGCAAAAATAGACCATAGGTCTATTTTATTAATATTCTGCCAATGGGAGAGAAGGTACCAGACACTTTGCTGAAACAAAAGAGCAAACATCTCTTATCCATTTTCCTAGATAAAATGTATAATATTTTTATAGTTTTTTATAGTAGTATAATATTTGTCCCCCATAAAATCTTTTTTCACGGAAATGTATTTGATTTGTTGACTGCAACATTTTTATATACTTTCACGCCATTTTTACAACAAATGGTATTGAAACAGAAGTTTGGTTGTGGTGTTACTAGCTTTTACAAATGTCCTATGGAAATACATAAAAGAGAGAGGGGATGTATTTTAAGATGGCAATTGTATCTGCCTACCTGGTTTAGTATCCTGGTAACCACACTCCCAGGAATGCCCATTTAGTGACAAGCGTGTCACTTTTGTTTGTGTGCACGCAAGGTAAGGTGTTTAATAAAGAGAGAAATACCCTTCCATCCAACCAGGATAGTGCTGTTTGTTTGCCTGGAGTCATTCACGCTGCCTGTTTATATAGGCATACATATACTTTGTATATATACTGTACACCCTATATTATTGCAGTTAAGCCCAACACTCACCTTGATGTACCATATATACAGTATAATACATCCATATGCAGGGCTAAATGAGAATTGATGAGAATGATGCTCAGTGGAGTTTTTACACAGAACGAGAGGAAGAAAGTGATGGCAAACATTTTAGTTATTAAGACTTTGAAAATGATACAGTTAACACATCTGCACACATTCATATGCATTACTTTACACCTTGGAATATTTCTTACTGTGCATACCTGCACACAGACATTTGGGACTGCTGTCAAAGTGAGCAGCATCCCCTCTGATAGCTCCATGACTTGCTGTTAGGGGAACTCGGCAGGTTAGTGTATTTTGGACTTGATGCTACGCTACGTTTGGGAGAGCAGCACCAATTCCAAACCAAACCAAATCAAGGTAGTTAGTGAATGATGTATTTTCTGGTCCTTTAATAAGACACAGAGGAGCTCCAGCCTACACAAAGGAAAGTGGGATGCAAATCCATGTTTTTATTGTGTGCTAATGTACAGTATACACATTTTATAACAACTGAAATTATTTTTAATGCAGGAATTATGTGGATGAATACAAAGTGTAATTTTCCTCAGTGATATGTGTGCGCTGACATGCTCATAATTGTGCACATAGTTTTACATGTCAGAGAAAACAGGGCTTATTGTTATGCAGACATTGTCTCTGGTAACATAAACAAAGGACATAGAGAGGATACCCTATTTCTCTCCAGAATATCTCTGTTCGGCAGGACAGAAGAGAAGATAGGAGATATTGTTTGTCAAGTGATGAAATAATTTAAGAGCTCACTATGTTTCTGCATTTCTTAAAGATCTAGCAAACTAGATATTTGGGCTTCTGTTCTCAACAAAGGATGTTGCCTGAGTATCAGACTATCACTACCTTTAAACCCACTGCCTATGCAGAAATCGTGGGCGTCTCAACAAAGGGCTTTTGCACCCGCTAAACACACCCGTAAAATAACATTTTCAAAATGGAATTTTGCGGTCGGGCCTCATTTGCATAACACACCTTAGTAAATACCCCCACAATCATGGACGCTATTTGAATGCAATTTGTTTCGGGCTGCGCCATGCTCTGCACACCTTTTAGTAAATTATGCCCTGCAGTTTGGAAAGGACTACTGCAATTGAAAGGAAAGGTTAGACATCTCTATTCCCTCCGTCTGTCTCTCCTTCCAGTCTTTTCCCTCACGCTTTCAGCCCCTATCTCTGTCTCTGCAGTAATAGAGGTGACCCTCATAAACAGCCTTGTTATAGTCCTACATGTTCACCGGGCAGCACAGGGAGCAAGATGGCCAGCATTCAAACACAGGGCCTGTTTAACAAAAGGTAAAAAATCCACCCAGCTACCGAGTCCTTGGTAAAGGCACTGTGTTCACATGAGGTCCCAGGAAACCTAGCAGTAAGACTGGAATAACATGCATGCCCACACAGACGCGGATTTACTTTGTAGGTGAACAGTAACTTTAATCTTTCCTAACTAGCCTATACTATATAAGCTATGCTTGTATAAGTGATATCGATGGATCCTATCGCGCTGCTCTAAAGCTTGATTATGCCTCATGAGGGGAGAGATCAGCTTTCTTTCAGGTGCAGTAAAAGAGTTCTGAAGAACTCGCCCAATTGGAATTTCACCAAAAATCTCTCCCTCCTGGCGTCATTATAGTGTTCAAAGGTGTATGAAACGTGTGCAATTACCATCATAAAGCCAGGCTTTGCTGGGCTCTGGGCTCAATCCATTTCTCTAAATGACTTTCCTTCTTCCAAATCAGAAGCCATGAAGTCTTAATGGCAAAGGATCAGTGTACCAAATACTTTCATTACACACTGAAACTTTTGCCTTCAGCACCAACATGCCGAGCTCAGGCTCAGGGACAAACACATTGGTGTTCTCACGTGCACGAGCACACACACGCACGCTGTTGTAGGTAGATGATAACGTCAACAAAGCTTTTAGCCCACAATGAGGGCCAAAGGACATAGTACTGGCAGGCCAAAGTATTGCCTATGTTTGCTCAGGAAATTCCGATTTGGTTTTGCAAACCGTTACTTTAAACTGTCAGTGAACACAGTCATTTTCAAGAGACCAGATCAGATTTGTATGTTTAGACAGTATAATGATATGATGGCCTGGCTGAGTTGGTTGCCCCTAGCGACAACAGAGGCTGGACAGCTGTCATTCCAGAGAGTTCCATCCATCCCAAGTGAATGTGCCAGAGACACACAGCAGACGGTCAGTGTTGGAGAAACATTGTTCTGGCGGTGCGAACGCGTGGCACTCGGGGACGGAGAACATGCATTAATACCGTGTTCACATAATACCCCAACAATCATTGTTCCTCCACAGTTATTAAGCTGTTCGTAAAACGGCCAACTGCTTGGGCCGGTCCTACTTTTATTGCTGCCATCTCTTGTCTCCTCGCATTTCATTACACTGGCAGTGCTGATAAACCTAAAGCCATACGCTGCGATGTTTCACTATAACGTTGTCTTGTTCCTCCGTAGTTGTTTAACTTTTCCCGTAAATACATATCAGCTGTGCAGCTATTTGATGTTATGCAATACTGACTCGGGCTAGCGCCCATTAATGAATTCATCCATCCATGTTCATAATGTGCTGACACCTTTTTGTGTCAAACAGCACCGGTTGCTCCAGTAGAGGGGATATGCACAACTACACACAGTATAAGTGCCCCCATTGGCCCTGGCTGTATATTTCACACTGTAAGACGGCAATAGATATGATGCAATGCGTGCTAGTACAGGGCCTTATGTTCACCTGGCTAATCTCTGCTCTTGTTTACCACTCCTTGGGTAAAGCGTGACACAAAATATACCCTCTGGTGTAGAGAACCCTGGAAAAACAAAATGTAATAAAGAAAGGAATATGATTTGTATCTGGTATCTGACTGGGGTTCAAATCTCATTTGATACAACTGGATATTGTACACGTTGTTTCACGTTCACACTTGAGGATAAAGATTAGATTTGTATGGGATGTTCCACATCAGATAAGAAAGGCCTGTCTGAATAAAGCTATAGGTTAGCCCATCTTTTGGCTGCGTTTAGCGCCGACAGAAGCCACACAGATGGGGCTGGTAGAGCAGGCTACTGTAGGGAAAGGGTCTCAGTGGCGGCGGTCATGGTATCATGGTCTCCAGTTTCTGCCCATGGTCCATTACAGAGGGTTTACCTCTAAACCTTGATGCTCACTGTGTATCCAGAGCCCGTCTTTGGGCTTGTCTCTTTCACAGCATAGCTTTGGGAGCGATTCCTACATTACGTTTTATTATTGCACAATCACGCTGCCTTTGCCATCTTCCACCATCTTGAATTTTCCTTCCCTTTCTCTTATACGAGAGACGGGCGTGTGTGGGCCGCCATTGATTAGTAGCCTGAGTGCAATCTGAGTGAAGGTGAGATGTGAGCAAGTGTATAGCAGCTAGCATGTGAAGCCACCTGGCTCCCTCTGTGATCTGGGCCTTTGATAGCACCGACCACGAATCGCTTTTAACAACAACAAAAGGCTTTGAGATGCCTACAGTGCAAGGAGGAGTATACTAGAACACTTTTCCACACAGAGATGAAAAGATGTCCTCCTAGATGGCTTCAACCTTCAATTTGTATACATGTGCTTTTTTTTGCATCCTGTTTCTCTATAGTATATCTTAAAAAAAGCTACAGGCAATGGCAATGTTGAGTGTAGTTATCTGTCTCCCTGGTGGGCTTTTCCTCTTAGTCTGTGGATGAGCAGCTTGTTTTAGCACTCCATAGCATCTGTTGTGACTTATGAACAGACTTAGCCTCACTGCTGGAGGCTTCTTCGTCTTGCATACGGTGTTGTTAAAATGTATTCACACCTTCACATCTACATCTCTGAATATTGGGATTTTGTTCATGATCCGCTTCTTTTAATAATGTAATAAAAAATAAAATAAAAAATAAAATAAAAAATAAAAATAAAATAAAAAATAAATAAAAAAGAAACTATATTTACAGTATCTCACTTTTGGAGAATAAACATACTGTTTTTAAGGCACACTGTGTTAGAGAACCACAAATGTCTGCCCCAGATCGTGTTTCTGTTTAACACGCAGCTGTGCTCAAAAGTGAGCGAGACAGTAGGGGAATGGGATGAGTACTGAGGAGTGCCATCCAGTTTGCACTTGGAAAGGGAGTGCACTGCCGCTCTGTAACGCTGGTTTGAACCAAATTCAAAATACCCCTTAGAAACACATTTGTAAGTCTAGCTTATTGGTAATAAAGTTTAGACAAAATGGAATGTGATTTAAAGGCATGGTCAGTCATTCTTGCTAACTTCGAGCTCAAATTGAAATGGCAGGCGAAATGCATTGTGAAGCAATGCGTAGTGCTACGGCTATGTTGATAAGAGCGATGTTCGCCACTTTGTTTATGTTACTATTTTCGCATCCAGGGCTGTGTAAAAGTATGATTCTTTTTCCAACACGCACAGAGAACGGTAAACTAGCGAAATACGAGGAGATATTTGTTGAATTTGACAAAAACTATTAGCTTAGCATTTAGCTTGCAATAGCTGACTTGACCTTTAAGTCAATATTAAATAAATAACATTTGCAGAGAGAATCAGTCTGGAGACTTTAAATCCTTGCGATAGAATTCCAGCAACAATTGATCTGACCAATAGTTGTTGAGGTGTAATGACAACGAAAGCGATTTGAAAACAATGACAGACAGATGGCCCATCCAATCAACTGCCAAGTATTTTTTGAAAGTGCCTGCCCTTTTCAAACATTTTTCGATGGATGGCACCCCAGATGGACTTGTGTCTAGCAATCCATCTGGAGTGATTGGTCACAATTTCTTGGCCCTTTTTTATAATAACGGGGCATGGTTATCTCACTCTAATGTGAGGGTTCTGCCATGTTCCAGTACAGCCGCACAGCCAATGCTAAAGTCACGCTTAAATAATAATAATAATAATAAATAGGTCTACCATTTTCTGTAGTGGAATGATCATAGAATTATTTATTTATAGCAAATATCTTACTGGTGACCAGCATGATGAGGAGGTGCCAGGCTGTATATGGTTCTACACGCTACTGATGCTCCTATTTTGAATAAATTGTTGAATTGACAATGTTTTGTTTCTTTAGATTTTAATTATCTAATCCACCAATAATCTACCAAACAGAAATGTCCCTACTTTTTGTGTTATGTTTAGTTGACTGTTTGTAATTCTTGTACTGTATTATGTGGCTGCTGTCTGTTAAACACTTAAACACGAGTCTGGGGATCTGAATCTCCAGTCTATCATTCATTGTTCATGTGAGCAGGACAGACACCATGTGACACCATCTTGAGCAACAGAGACACAAAATAAACAAATATTCATAACACTGTTTTAACAACAATCGTTAAAAACAAGTTTAACGATTCGGCTCGCTCAGAAGATTCAGACTGCCGATCACTATCTTAAGACAGAAATAGCTGACACAACCATATGACGGCTGGGCATGGCTTATTTGAGCATGTGAGTCATTATGAAAAATTAGCATTATTTGAGCATGTGATTCATTAGGAAAAACGGCCAGTTGAAATAAAGGAATATGGCATTATCAAATAAAAGTCCCCTGAAATATACAGTATTAAACTGTCTGGAGCCAGGCCCAGATGGAGGGCTCACCGGCGAGCGCCTGGTGGCTGGGTTTGCCACGGAGCCCAGTCGGGCCCAGCCCGAAAAAGCAACGTGGCACCTCCATCTCCATCCTATGGGCCCACCACTCGTGGGAGGAACCGTGGGGGTCGGGTG
>JAODTR010000006.1:2148326-2162752 GCA_025399935.1 Amblyopsis rosae | reverse complement strand
GTCCCCTGCTGAAGCTGCTGCCCCCGCGACCCGACTCCGGATAAGCGGATGACGATGGATGGATGGATGGATGGATGGATGGATTGAATAGTCTAAGTCTGAATAGAGAATTCTGATTGAATAGTCTAAGAATACTGGACAAACTAAATTACATTTGAAATACTCTGCGTCCGATTAATGGTGTGCGATACTATAAAAGCATTAGACATTTATACCTACTTACACATTACAAGTTTAATTATTTGCTAAATAAATTCAGTACATAATAATGAATGCATTTAAATGCCAAAATTGCCCAAGCACTCACATCAAAATACAATCACATGTACATATAATTATCACATGAAGGCTCACTTTGTTATTTCTACATGGCAGTGTTACTCCTCACCCAGGAAAGCATTGAATCAGGACATTTTCAGTGCCACTAACAACATAAAAATGCTCCTGTATTAAGATGTGGAGTCAGCTATATATTTGTTGATGATACTGGGGTTTTTCAGGCTGGTGAAAGACTTGCAACAAGCAACTTGATTATGTTTGGTGTTATATAAATCAACTTTTTTTGCAGTTTTGGCTTGTGTTGAAGGCGGAAATGTCACAGTAGGTGACGGATATGTGCCAGCGAGAGGCAGAAACTCACCAGTGGGAACCGGAGAATATCTCGAGTGGACAGTAAATATTTAGCCTAGCAGTGGTCGAGTGGGCTGCAGCCTAAATTGACGCTCACAAATGGAAAACACATTTTCATGGCGCATTACATTCTTTGCTCATCGCTAATTCCGTGTATTGTACCAGGCCTGTTTACTTCCATGGAAAGAAATGTCAGCGTGAACGAACGCACAGTTCTCATCCGGCAGTTGCTGTGACATATTTATTATTTCTGTTTTATTATTAGGGACAAAAGAGACATAGACATAGAACTCCTGTGAGACATACAGTATACAACTCCTACGAGTGATGTTGATTCAGACCAAACTGTATGATGCCGGGTGCAGCAGACACCAGCGGTGGTGCAGAGAAGACTTTTTATATTTAGAATTACGGAATAGTGGAAGAATGCTGTGCTATAAGCAACAATAGATAATATTAATGCCTGTTTTAGAAGAATAGTTTTGCTGATGGAGGAGGTCTGCGGTGATACAATATACTGTATGTTGAGTCTATTCTCTGTTTAATCTCCATATTGTAACCATGACGTCTGACCAATAATGTTCAATAATCATCCTCCAGTTCCGGGACATATGCTAAAGCATGTGTGCCAAGAGAGTGTGTTAACTGACATTAAAATGAAGTACTTCACTGTTTCATACATACACACAGTAAGCTTTGTGTCTGTCGTCGTCACATCACAGCAGTCCAGAAAATTGGTTTCTAACAAATTATGTCAGCTCTTTAATGAACAGTATCTAATTGTGCAAAGGAAGATAAAGTAATATTGTTGTGGAATTCCCCCAATCGTCTTCCCATATGCAAATGAGAGTCATGTTATGCAAATGGTTATACAGTAGTGGATGTGAAAACCTTTACTGTATGTGATGTAGTCTTCTTACCCTCTTTCTGTATATTTATTTATTTATTGGATTTTAACATTTTTATGCATACAAATGTTAATACATGTGGTATCATATATTTGAATTTCATTATTTTAATTATTTTCAATAAGTGCAGCTGGAGCTTGGAAGTGCCATATTTTGTTCAAGGGGTGTAACGGTTCTGAAACCCAGATCGAAACCGCAATACCAACGTCCACGGTTTTGTGACCTGGTTCCGGAATACAGAACTGTGGTCTGCACACACTGTTGATCTCTTGTATATGTTGCTACTTTAACAAAACAACATTTTCATTTCACAATTTAAGGTATGGTCAAACGTCATTCTTGCTAGCTTCGAGCTGAAATCAAAACAGTATCGCTCCGTGGTCCGTTGTGAAGCAAAGCATAGGCTTTGTTAATTAATACAAGTTTATATTCCTACACTTTGTTTATGTTCCTATTTACGGGGCCGGGGCTGTGTAGAAGTATCCGATTATTTTTCCGAGTCTATTACCTTCCCACCTATACTAACCTACTCAAACTAAACCATGTGAAATCATTTCACACTTTATTTAAAAACATCAATGTGTGTAGTAGGTGATGTGTAATTTTGCTGAGAAATGGCAAAGCGTGCAGCGCTGCGCACACATGTTACGCACACAAGCTCACACAGATTTAAATCTGCAGTCGCTGTCTGGGTGGGTTAGCGTGTGGCAACATTTATTTATCTTGGCTTTCATGCGGCTCTCCCACATATAGTCTCTAGGGTGTGTCAGTACAATACCAATGATGTCCACGAAGTTTATTATGCATTTGTTGTCAGGCCGCTGTTTCTTGTGCCATTACGATAAGTGATTCGAAACTGTTCGTTGTGTTTCGCCAGTTTGCATTGTGTAACTCTTAGCAATGCAGCTACAGTGTTCTTTTATTTTGTATTTCAATTATTGATTTAATTAAAGGTGTCTAATTTCAACATGAATATAGCAACAAACAACTACTGTTTTCTATGTATAGTAAGGATATAGTGGAATAATCCGACCTCATCTTTTCTTTGTTTACATACGCTAGCAAGCTGGCGGTGTTAGCATAGCATAGCACATACGTGGCACACGGGTATGTTTTGCTGAGAAGCTGGTGCGCTTAGTGTGACATCTAGAAAATAGACATGCAGAAAAGTATAGGCAATATGAATAAAAATGTATTCTATTCTACAGAGCGAAAGGGCAGAAAAAAATGCCCAGTTTTTACACCTTCCTGTATATATAAATCGAAACGAAGAGCCAAGGTTTTCCTATCTTCCTGTCTAGCCTGTAAACAGAAACAAATCTTAATTCACACAAGTTTTAAAATAATCTCACACAACCACTGAGTTTGTATGACCGATTATCATATTTAACAGTAACACATTAATGTATTAGCCAGATGGGGGCAGCACAGTCTAGCTAGGCCCTTGCCACAGAAATATGCATCATCCGTCCTTTCATGTGTCTCAAATTTGTAACCAAACTATAGGATTGCAAGCTGAAAGTAGCTTCCTCTTAAAGTGGAGGCAGAAGCTTTTAGGCAGCAAAAACCTTTCATGTCAAGTCAATTTCATTTTTATAGCCATTACAGTCTCAAAGGATGCATAGGGTACAGTATATCAGACACATTTATGGAATTTATAAATAAATATACATTGTTGTATACAGCATATGTGGCAGTATTATCAGCAAATATACTGTATGTATGTATATAAAGGTTAAAGAGTATAATATATAAAAGTCAGCATATATTGGCTTTTAGCCATTTATAGTATGTTTCATTTCATAGGACGTTAAAAGTGTAGTTGCTGTCGATGTCATTGACTGTGTATTAGAATGAAGGAGATTTATGCATGCAAAGTGTTATTGCATCACACATGACTACAGGCGTTCAGCCAGGATATATTTAGACTACAGTCATTCACAGAGGCAGAGAACCACTGCTAAAAATACCCTCAGTCTGGACACAGGCTGTATCTCTGTTGACATTTCAGACGGTATTAGTTACAAATGTAAATATTTGTATCGCTATTATGCTTGGAGTAGGCATGGCATTCCACCAGTGAAGACAAAACGGTAATATCTGTAACGCAGTGTTCCGAGTGCCTGTATCTAATCCTTCCTCCTCTCTCCTCTGGCTCCCGGCTTGAGGAGAGAGCAAGCGCAGGACAGTTCCCCAGAGTCAGGGACACGGGGGCCCCCAGGCTTCCGCAGCCCATAAACAGATGTGTCCTTGTCCCCAGCCAAGCGCAGCCACTCAAGTGGCAAAGCAGGGGCCCAATAATTGTGAAGAATTGAAAGCTAAATATTGGCTTTATCTCCTCTGTAATAAAAGGGCCATGAAATTGATTTAATGCTGCGGCGCTTCTCTTGGGTGGCTTCTTACTGCGTGAGCACAAAACAATGAGCAGCAGCCATCTATTAATTAACCCACCTAATCCTGCAAAGTTAATCTCTCGCCACAACTTTGCCCGCAACCAACTTCCAAGCCGGCGGGTCTACTGGGGGTGTCATGACAATGGGCAGGGAGGGCATGATAGATTCAGCACTTTGGAAAGGGGAGAGAAAGGAGGAAAAGTGTGTGTGTGTGTGTGTGTGTGGGGGGGGGGGGGGGAACATAGCTACTTCAGACGGTCGCTCCGCTCCACCAACAGCGGGGGCCACTGTAAGTGGAAAAGCCAGGGATGCATGGCGATCATTAGCATAAAATCAGAGCCGATTTGTTTTCACTGAAAACATTAGCGGAGGGGCGGAGGGGTTTAACAGGAGTGTTTCGGTGTCACTGCCGCAGCATAAGTCAGGTCCCTGATACTTTTCGTCGTTGTTGTTGTTGTGTTGGGTTTCTGTGGCCTCCTCTTATCACTGTGTGCGAGATGGGGGGGGAAGGGGAGAAAGAAAAAAGTGGCGTTTTATTTTCCTCTTTCACACCGGAGGCCTGGCGGTCTCAGCACGGCAGCTCCTCACAGCCGACATGTGCAGCCGTGCCCACATATTGTCCGCAGACTTGTGAATTACCTCCCTCCCAGGCAGGTTGATGAAAAGCTATGTATTTTTCTCTTTGGCTGTGGCTCACCTGACCCTCTTGCTTCTTCCCGCGGCCCCATCCCTACAATCAGTCTTTTTGTGAGCCCCTCTTTGTGAAATGGCAGTGTAAGGGGGTCGGCTCGGAAAATAGGTCACACCTTGCTGGGCATCTCACCTCCCCGGCATAAAGCGATGGTTCCCTCGCCCACCTGCGCTCCCTTTCCCCCGGCCGCTGGCCCATGGGGTCCACGGCACAGTCGCAATAGCATGTCTAAGGCGCACTTTAAGGCACGAGCAGGCTCACGGCCACAAATGCAAGGCTTGTATGCTGCTGCATACGTGCAGAATAAGTATTGTATACGGACCTCGATTGATTGATTGATTCGTTATTATATTGTTAATTTATTACGTAAAATGCACATGGCAGCTATCCTGTGCCACGATACTGAGGAGATTAATGAGTTGCCAGGGAGGAGGGTGGGGACGGAAATAACCGTCTTTTCTCCCGGTGTCAACGATCGGAAATTCCCTAACAAGAGCTCGCCGCTGCGTTCGAAAATGAGGTAAATAGAAAGAGAGCTGGATAAATATAATATATAATAGATAATAATAAGATATCCAGAATTAATCTCAGGGGTGGAATTTGGCGGTGAATTTCCCCCCGGGAAGACGGCATGTAGCATTGAGATAATGTTAGGGGGCTGATTAAGTGGAGGTGGGAGGGGGCTAGGAATCTCATCACCAACCCTAATGACATGCCATTCCTGTAGCTGAAACTGAAGCCCGGGCACAGAGCATGGGCTGGCCAATGGCAACCCTCTCTGCAGCGTTCATTAAACCCAACAATGTAATTGCCATTTGCAGAAACTCCATTGGCTTAATTAGACACCAAATATTTGGTGAAATAATTGTAATGCTGCGGCCCCTTTTGATGTGCAAAGGCCGATTCTCGTCAGCCTCGCTCTTACATTCTTTTTTTAGGTCTTTTACAAGCGCCAATGAGATGAGTATCGTCATGCTTTGTGTGTGTGTGTGTGTGTGTGTGTATTAGTATTATTATTTAAATGGTGTGTGTGTTAATATAACACAATGTGGTTATATAGAACATTGAGAAACAACGTTTGCAATGTTTTACCAAAGCGAAGCAAAATAAAATGGTGTGAACAAGGAATTAGGATTCAAATACTGCAACTCAAGGAATGACTTTAATGAATACTAAAAGAAAAAAAAACAGCAGTATCAAATTTTGTAACGGGAGATAAAGTTGCATTGTAAGTAATACAATAGAATCTAAAGCCTTTCTCAGCCTTCTCATACGCTGTTGCAGTGCAGAAATATCTTCTCAATGAAAATTGAACGAGTGAAGATTCGGCAAATATCTACTGCTTTTGGGTGGCTCTGTTTTTCTATGTCTTGCAGCTCTACAAACAGATAGAATAGTTAAAGCCATCTATTAAATTGGCCTGATCTGATCCTGCCTCTAGAGAACATGTCTGTGCAGCTGTGAAATGGCTCCTGTCTTCCCTTCAGATCTGCTGGTGTAGATATACTGCATCCTCTTTACTTCTGTATCCAGGGGTCTAGTGGAGGGTAAACCTCCTTCATTACTTTAACCACACTTGAAGCGTGACATGAATCTCAGAGAAATGTGTTCGTGTTACATGTCATAGTAAGTAGTTGTTAAACTGTTCTTGATTAAACACAGAAGCATTGCTAGAGATGGTCATGTTATTCTTATATCCTAAAGATATAATAGTAGGTATTGGTTGGATGGTGGAAGTAAGCATTGTACGGTTATCTGTTGCTAGTTTGGTGGTACTCATGTACACGAGTATAAACAGAAACCTGCTGTATAAAGGTTTATTTAATGAAAACAATCACTCTAGTCTAGTGTACCAGACTGAGCTTAAGCTGGCTAGTGGAATTGGAGGTTTTGATTTCCTACTCCTTTTTCCTGTCACCCCATAATTTACTTTGGCAAAAAATACTGGTTTTTTTGTGTCAGCATAAGAAAGGAGCCATCAAATGACTTACCAGGACGACGCCAAAACGAGCAAAGCATTCATTTGAATTGCAGTTGTTAAAATGGAACCTCATGGCGATCAAATCTTACTCAACCCGTATTTCCACCGCTTCTATGTATTTCTATTGGTTCCTCTGGCTAGCAAGCTAGCAAGCCTCTCACCTACATTGCATGGAATGACGCACGTTGATGTATGTTTCCGGTGTGTGTGTTTGTGTGTTGCGTACATGCACATTTGCGTGGTGCGTGCGTGCATGTGTGCGTGCGTGCGTGCGTGCGTGTGCCTGCAGGCTTCCCAGCGACGGCATATGGACCGGTGGCGGCAGCAGCGGTAGCAGCAGCGCGTGGCTCAGGTAGGGGGCCCCGTGGAAGAGGCGGCTACGTGGCGTACCCACAGAACGCGGGGCCAGGTAAACGCTGTGTCCATGTTCTGTGTGGCTGCTGCTCTCTCCCACTGCTGCTCTGCTTCCATTACATCCCCCCACCCCCACCCCGTAGACATACTTCCCCCTGCTCCGACACAACGCACGACAACGCGCGCGCCTACTCTATGCGTCAACACACTGTGTGGTCAGCATGGCGGGAAAAGCGCTGTTTCACATGCACATGTGCTGTACGTAAATATAGCTGATATATTCTATGAGCTGTTAGAATTGAATGTTGCCGAATAGAACGGATGTCCTGTTTTATCCATCGTTTGATGTCATCTTAATCCCGCAAGCTTTTTCGATTAACCTGCGTTCACACTGTAGATCCATGTGTCGTGTGAATGTGATGCTATTAATTGCTGAATTATTATTTGCTTTATAGCAAACAAAACGTCTGAAAATGAATACACACCCAGTTTAGGTAATTGTGGATTTTGAACTGATTATTTTCCATTTCGTCTAAGCATACAGCCACCAGTTCTGCTATGCAAGAAAAACATGTGTCATCAGAGGATCATGCTTTCTGTTTGTGTGGGTAGAAAACCCAGTTTGAGTAGTTGTTATCATGCTAAGTCAATGCAGTGCTGTAACAAACCACCAGTGGCAATCTCTTATATACTTAAGAGCACTTGTAGTGTTCTGTTTGCATACCATTCTGCAGCTAGGGACATTTGTTTTATGTATGGTGTATAAATGTGCAATGTGTGTTTGTTGTGTGTCCTTTTTTCACTACTTTGTAAATTCATCTGAATCTCATTTATTGTGACATTGGTGAAGTCATAAAAAACTGTATGTTTGTACTGTACACCACAACACCTGAACATAACACACAAACACTGGAGCGCCAGCAGTCACACTGTATGCATACAAGCGCACACCAACTCACCTATCCAGAGTCCTCATTTAAACAACATTCAAATCAACAGAGGGGGACCCCTGGAAGCCAATCAGATGTTCTTTCTCTTGCATCGGGAGGCCTGATTTTGCATCTTCAAAACAAACAATTTGCCGAACAATGGCAGCAAGCATCTCACAGTCGGAGTTAAACAGAAATGACTATTTAGGGTTAGGAATAGTAAAGAAGCGAGTGCAGTAATAGGCCCCATTATGTAAAGTTTAATTCTGACAGTTGCGGGTCTGAGCCAGAGCGCTGAACAATTGTGCGCAGGCGATTGTAGAGAGGGGCGGGGGTAATGACGGAGGTCCTAGCTCGTAAACAGCAACATTGCAGACCTTCCTCTGAGAATTTAAATATCCATGAGGCAGTTTCAAGGAAATATCACTCCATTTAACTTTTATGTGAAACCTATTGTGTGCGGAAGCCCAGTCAATATTAATAATGAGCAACTCTCTCCCAAAGCGCAAAAAGATTTAAGCCCCAACCCATGATGTCATTCTCACCCGTGATGTCATTCAAATCTGTTACCGCTCAGGGATCAATAAAGGGGTTCTAATGTCTCAGGCGCTTTGTTATTTATGCCAGAATCACCTTCCCAGTGTTAATTTCACAGTTCTGAACCATTCCATTACTGTTATCAATTCTTAATTCACTACGGATCCGAGCCGAAATACACTCAAGTCTTTGTCTTGTTGCTTGTGGCCTTGGGAGAGATTTGTTCAAGAATATGTCCTCAAATATTGATTTATTGAACAGAGCCAGACTATAATAAAGCATATATCAATTATTAAATTGAATGACATCCATCTTAAGCTCTGACACACGCGCAACGGACCAGTCATGGCATATTACAGCTTTACCCAGCTTCCATGTGCAGTATCAATGCCTACAGGTTCAGCTCAAGTAAAAAAACAATCAATTAACGAGTTAAATCAATTTCAGACCATGCTGTTATATAAATCATTAGTGATCTTGCTAATTTGAAAAGTACAACAAATATTCTCATTTATGATACTAGATAGGATTCCTGGTGCTTCGACTCCACCTACAGTTGCCATAGAGCAACACATATCCATATAGTATGCAGAAGTGTAGGCTCTTGTATTGTGCTC
Organism: Amblyopsis rosae; assembly: GCA_025399935.1. Classification (NCBI taxonomy): domain Eukaryota; kingdom Metazoa; phylum Chordata; class Actinopteri; order Percopsiformes; family Amblyopsidae; genus Amblyopsis; species Amblyopsis rosae. Next base: position 2,153,712 of record JAODTR010000006.1, on the reverse strand, counting down.
TATTGGGAACTTTCATGTAAAGTCTAAATGTTTGGAAAACATACAAACAATACATATTTGGTCACATTCAATAGGCATATTAATTTATAGACACATTGAAATATGTGGGTATAGCAACACATTCTCATAGTGTAAATGTATTTCATCACAGTATCATTTTTTTAAAGCAACATCTACTTATTGCAGTCAAATTAGAGTTTGTGTCATACAACTATAAATGTTCTCATCTTAGCTGCAGTTTTTCACAATTCACTTTTTGAATTTAAATTAAATGTCTTTTGGCTGCCAGTGTTACATTGTACTATACTGTACAACTGTACAACCCATATAATTTCTCTATGATTGTAAAAAAGCACACATTCATCTATAAGCGTTTAAGAAAATTGTTGTAGACTGTATGATTTTACCACTCGTAGCTACTTCCTCACAGTCAGTATGGCATTCCGGTGACCAGGCCATCACCTGGGCCGCTATATTTGACTGATGAAACCACAATAACACCTAATGTGTATAATTTAGACCTCTACGACATAATCAGAAATGCAGCAGATCACTCTACAGAATGTGTACTGTACTTGTATACGGACTGTAACACCAGCTGTGGAATATATATTCAAGAGTGAATGTATTGATTAATACCAGAGAGGGAGTCCATCTGTCATGGAGTCCAAGCCATTCAGATATTCCCATAGTAATAGCAGTACACTGTTTCTTAACTGCATGTCTGAAACATATAATGTTATTTTGTTTTATTTATTTATTTATGTATTTATTTTTGTGAAAGAGGGGTTATTTGGCAAACTAGGATACTTTACCCAGTGATTCCAGCTGGTCTCTGTGGAGTATTTCTATGAGATGTACTTGAATTCCAAGCCCAGGGCCATACTTTGTCTGTTTTGTAGCACTCAGATCCCCATAGACGGGACATACTGGTGTTACTGTACATACAGTAGAGCTAACTTGTGTGAGTTGTATACAGCAAGGTTGGCCTATACCATATTGTACTACTGTATTCCATACAGGTTATTTAGAAGCTTTATACACTGTCATTGTTACTTTATTTATTTTGCCTATTGGTTTCATTCTTTCTTTGAGCAATGCAGGCTATATGCTTATATTATGTATTTATTATATTCTTGAAGATTTCAAGGAAGGCATTACTAACCATTCCTAATCACTTATGCTAACATGTTTATGTAAGATCAGCAAAACGGAAATTGCTTCACCAGGAGGAGAATGATTAGATACATCCAGTATGTTTACAATAAGCCTCTAATCCATCTATACCAAACAAACTCTGTAATCCCGGAAAGTGCCAAAGAGAAGCCTGTGATTGTGTTCTGGCTCCTATAGCATTTTGCCCCAGATGCTGCTTTTGTGGAGCAGAGCACTGGGGTCAGACTCGCACGTGTACAAAACAATGTCAACAAGCCAATTGCGTTCGTGTTCATTTTGAGGTTGTTTTTTGTTGCTGTTGTGTGTGTATGAGTCCCAGGCAGACACAGGACACCTTGGGGAGGGTAGAGCTGCATCACTTTTCACTGTCCCGCAGAACTCTGGCTCTCACAGCTGTGTTTAGCAGATGTACGTGGGTTACAGAGAGGCCCTAAGGTTCTCTGCCCTTTTACAGGCTGTGTGACATGTAGCTCGCTCTGTAAAAGGTTAAAGAAAGATGAGTAGGACGTTTAAGCTGCCTACAGTATGTTATGTAGGCACATACAGTATATACTTGTTATGTACACTTCATTGCTATACATTTTGTAATTGGTCTTCCATAAGCCCATGTGAAAAATACTGCATAACTTGAGACCCTTTGGCATGCATTGATAATATAACTGTTGTTTCTCTCTGGTGTGCCACTAGTGGCATTCTGTATCCTGGCACATAGAAATGGCTGCTTTCTGCAAACGATTGGCTGAAGATCACATGCAAATACCCCATAATGTGTATGTTACAGGTGGTTGTATTGCCCCCCTCTGGCCTGTAAAGAAACAGTCCTATTTCAGCTTCTTGAATGAGCATATTGGTGTGGAGGCATTCATTTTGATATGTTGGTTCATGATTGTTGACAGCCCTTACACACAAAAAAACATGAACTTCACATCTGATTAAATGTGAAAGTCATGTGTAGTTGTGAGCTTTTTTCCCGGGACTGTGCACACATTGATTTTAATATATTGTGTCATGTGATTCTTCGACAACTATATTAAAAGGTAGATATGAATCAGTAGCTTTGTGGAGTTTGCCTATTGTTCGAAAAAACGGTGCAGAGCAAAATCAGGCATTCAGTTAAAAGCACAAAAAAAAAGAATGGACTAGCAAATACAGGAAGAAATCATCTGTTAAAATTCATTAGCCAAGCCTCTCTGAACACAAAATGACAAGACATTAAATACATATTATTTATAAAATGTCTGTGCTTTCTGAAAAGGGTCTCTAGTGCTGTTAATTAGTCAACCATTCAATCAGAAAAGATCATTTTAAATGGAAAGTGAAAGCAGAGCTGCTTGCTTTCTACCATTTTTATTTAATTTTATTATTATTGTTGTTATTTATATAATAACGTTGGTGAAAATGGAATGGCTAAATATGGTCGATCAAAATGTAAAAGCTCATTTCAGCGTCGGCATGGCAGGTTTATTGACATGTTCTGTTGAGTGATGTCGGTTGACCGCCACCAGGGATCTCGTGGCACAGGGGGAGAGGGGGAAGAATGCATTTGGAAGCGAAGCTGTGTGTAGAGAAATTAACGTTGCCGGCGGTGACACACTTATATTTCTCTGCAAATGGTGTGAGCCTGTATGCGCTCAGCCCCATGAAATGTTTCTTTCCAACTGTGCTTGTGATATTAAAGGCATCACAACAAGCACGACATCGCTCCAACCGGGCTCTGTGTAAAAAAAATAAAGTAAAGCGTGTGGAAGAGAGGCGAGAGTTCCAGGGCAGGAATTTGTAATTGATCTATTGTGGGCAGTCACCTGGCAGAATTGGGAACAGAGAGCAGGACATTTATCCACAGGGAAAGAGCCTCTCGGACAAGGAAATCCCTCCCCTTTCTGTGACTTAGTAGCCCACTCTGTTTTCTGGTCAGTGAAGGCAGAAGAAGAGGACGGGGGTATGGGAGGATAATTATCAGTATAAATGAAGCCTGGTGAACGATACGCACTGTTGGGCCCCTCAATCTAGTCTCCAAGGCAACCTTAACGTGCTCATTTGTTTTGTAGATGAGTAATTGCGTCCAATTAGTGGCGAGTGGGTAAAGGACAGTCCGGAGACGGGCCCATTGTTCTGGTTAGATTGCGTGAATATTAATATCGGGACGGTCGGAAGGCACGGTGATATGATCAGCGATACTGCTGCAGCTGTGGGCGCGCAGCATCCAGCCTCAGCCTGCACAACACATCAGATAGCCGCTGATGAAAATATATGGCCGTGGAAACATCTGTATGCATGTGCGCGCATGAGAGTGCGTTTTGCTCCCGCACAGCTGCCCGTGTGAAGTCTCTCAGCCACTTTTCTCAGTCATGGCATGCATTCACCTGCATTTACAGGGAAGTGACTGGCATTAAGCATCGAGGAATAATGGAAATTATGGAGCAGGAGTGTGGTATGGCTTTTTTGTGTAATAATTTTGTCACTGCACACATCATAATCATCGAGACAGCTACAGTAGGTTGCTGGGTTTCAATCAAAACATTTCTTTATTTTTGTTTGTTTTTGCCTTGGTTCATCAATTACCTTTTATTTTAATAACTGAAAGTTAGCTGTGTATTTATTTTTAATGCAGCCATAAAATACTTGTACAGGCTCTGAAACCTGAAAGAGCAATATATGAAGTTTTAATTACTGTATCTTTCTCATTATTTAGAGCAGAATATGTCTTTAAAGAGTGTCCAATGTCATAAACCTAATCTTTTAGATGTTTTGGCAGTTTGAGAGACAGTATAGACACTGATCTCATAGACGCACATTATAAATGTGCATTTTGATAATGATCAAGCTTTAAATCTCACACACAAATTCATTCCTCCTTTGTTGTTGTATAAAGTTAATTTGTTAAGGCCAGTCATGTCCACCATCACATCCACCATGCATGCTGAATCAGCCTGCTACAGTTTGCACCAACCACTCCAGGAATGTAGTTCCCTGTAAAGGGAGAAAATACATTATTATAGTTTTTTGTTTTATTGTTGTTGTCGTCGTTTTTGCAGCACATGCTTATCGTGATTTAATGCTTTCACTGCAATGAACCTTGACTGCATTTGTCACCACATCAACTACTAGGTTATTTCTACATTATGGTGCATGTACATGATCAATATTACACACAAACCTCCATAATAAATCAGCAGAGAGCCCCAATGAAGCATACTAAATAGTTACAGTGTATAACATGTCTGGTGAAGAATTACTTGTTGACTCCATTGTAATCATAATAATACTAGTAGTATAAAGCGGTGACACATTTAAGATGTGTTCTGGATGTGCTATACATTGTTTTACTGTAGGATGTGCTATTGCCATATTATTTTATTTTATTTTACCATTCTTCTATTGATCTAGTCTGTCATTTATTCCTTTGCTCCCATTATTACTCCAATATGAGTCATGTAATATTTTCCTCATTGCTAAGGCTAATCGATTTTCTGTGACATTTGCTTAGGAGAGGTAAATGGGATGTTTTTTTTCTTGAGCTTTGTTCAGTGTCAATGTGGCATTTTGTGACGTTCGTGGGCAATATGCAGCCTGCCATTTTTGGAACCTATAATTTGATGGGTGGGCACAAAGCCCACAAGTGGGTGAGACTAGACTGCTAAAAAGCATTGGCTGTGAAACATGGCTGGGCTTTAGGTTTCATTTGGCAACAGTGGGCTGCCTTACTATGAATGGGCAAAGGTGAAGTGTCTGAATGGCTGATCGCGCCCAAGACCCAAACGAAAACACGAGTCACATAGTAGGGAAACACTAGTGCCGAGAAGCTAGTGTCTCCATTCTCCCCTCCTGAGTAGATTAAGTCACTTAATTGCACTCTTTATATGAGCAGCTTGTCTCAGATTAGAAGACAAGCAATAAATGTCAGAGCAACTTATGGCTAAATGACATTTTCTAAACTGTTCATAATCTGCCATCTGTGTCAAAGAGGGGATTGTGTGAAGATGGCAGCGCTGAATACGGAACACTTAGAGGCATTATATACGGGTATTATCACTAAACATAAATGTGTCTTTGTTATCTCCCTCTGAGAAATGTCACTAAAATCATTGTCTATGGCGAATAGAAGAAAACTATTATATAGGCTTATTGTTTATTGGTGCATGTTGTGTAGGCAACTTAAAAACAAAATTATATATATATATAAATTATATATATTATATATATATATATA
>JAODTR010000006.1:2136785-2148226 GCA_025399935.1 Amblyopsis rosae | reverse complement strand
CTAAAAAACAAAATTATATATATATATAAATTATATATATTATATATATATATATATATATAATATATATAATGTCAGAATCCTCTGTCATTTGTCTTCTTACAGTGAAATGTGAGACGATTATCATGAATGTATATTATCGTTATTATATCAAGAAAGGACATTTACAGAGGTCTTGATTGTAGACTTTGCTAACATTAGTACAGCAGGCCAGCGGTCAAAGGGGGTTGTCGAGACCCCCAAAAGGTTGCGTTATGCTTTTGATGCAATCACAAGATCATTTCCAGATTTTGAAATAGTTTTCCAAAATAATTTTTAACGTAGCTTTATTTTTTATACTGCTGACGGTTTTGTGTTGTGCTAGCATAATCTCGGATAGCGTTTGCGAATGTGGCTACATTTACCAAAGTAGTGGTTCACACAGTAGTAGTATTGCGTGCACAGACATTGTCGTGGGTTCCGAGTACCTCCTTTGGTTGTGGGGAGTGGGGGGGGTTACTCTAGATGACCATTGGCTACTGCTGTGTGTGGGGAAGGGAGGGCAGCGGGGAGCATCTTTCCCGTGTCTAGCGGACCAAACGTAGCGCTTGCCACAAATGTCCACGTGTGTCACACATCCGCCCACCGTGCCATTCCGGAAAGTTGACTGTGAGCCGTGAATGAGTTGATGTCCGCAATGACGGAGTACCCCTCCCACCCCCTCCCCTTCCCCAACCCCCACCCTATACTGTATCTCCCAGGCCTACCCGATTATGGGTTTTACTCTGCGCCCAGTGACCAGCGGGGGGGGCCCTGCTCCTATGCTGACTATGGCTCCCTGGGGCCCCAGGCGGCTCAGATGCTGCAGAGTGAGCATGCCACATCCACCTGCAACTCTCCCCTGCAGCACCTACACAGCCCGGATCAGTTTAAGAGCCAAGGTTTGTATAAGCACATCTCTCTCATTCACCCGGTGGGCCTCCTTTCAGTTCAATCCATTTGACATTTTTTTTCCCCACACAAATAATTATTTCCTTTCCTTTTTCTTTGGTCAAAACAAGCATAGAAAACTGGTACAAAAGCCCGAGCCAACATCGAAAAGCCTGCCCCCTCCGACCCCTCCCGAAAAAACTAAACATTTGCATAAACCCCCTTGCCGAAGGATATAACATTGCATGTATTTTCTTCTTTTTCAATGTAGTTTTAAGTGTTTCTTTGTGGGATTATGTGCAAGCACGTTGCGTGCACCATATCAGATGGCACATAGAGAGTATATGTTACCATAATGTGCATGTGCTAGACTGCAATCAGTCCAGACACAACACTAAACGGGCCGACACAACTTTGGTTTACCTAGTCTGCCTAGGGGAGCCGGTGAGTGAGCGATTCAGGGCGTTGAAGGTGTAGCAGCCCAATAGAAAATCTGTCGCGCTATAGTGAAAAACACATAGCTCTCTCACCATTCTCTCACCAACATGGGCATGTTGTGATGTTTTTCTGCTTGCACTCTCATGATATGCTTTCATTTAACTTCTGCATAATTTGCTTCCCAGCGCCAAAGACGACGTTCCTCCCGCTGGACATAACATGTACGAATGTGATATTCTTGAGCATGCAAGTGTAGATCTGACTTTTATGTTAATTGTGTTTATTATAACTTACATCACGGTATGCTAGTAGGTGCGGTCTAGGGCAGGGGTGTCAAATGAATGGGTTCGTTAGCAGGCTTCCAACGACCCATTCATTTGAATCAGGTGTGTTGGAGCAGGGAGACATCTAAAACATGCAGGGCACCGGCCCTCCAGGACCAGGATTGCCCACCCCTGGTCTAGGGTGTGCATGCTCTCGTTGGTGTGGATTACGTCACAACCCTGAGGTGGCTTTGAAAGAGTGTAGCGCACACACATGTGCTCCAGGTGGCGCTCTGGGATCTCTAGGTAGTAGCTGTGAAGGTGACAATATACATCTGCTGCTAATATGTGTGGGCTTTAGCAAGAACAAACTGCAGCCCAGGGCTTTAACAAGTAAGCGTGCGTTGTCGTTTGCTAGTGTGGGAAGAGGCCAGTGCCCCGACAAGGCTACCCCCTCTCTCCAGATCCATAGCTGCGAGGCAGTGTGGACGCAGGAATATTGGCTGCTGATGGCCTAGCCGGCCAGACAGATGAGGCTGTCGCTCCCCCTGCTGGTTTAAAAGTGTCGACCGGCAGCCCCAGGCCCACTATTACATCTGCAGCTCTCCCTTATTTCATACAGTAAATAACAGGAGAGCCTGCACCCCCTCCCGCTTCATAAATAAGATTACACAAATCTGATGTTCTGGAGTTGTTCCCGCTGCATGCTTTGCCTGCATAAGATGGCTGGATCCTTGTAGCTCTTCAAACACTCCTAACTCTGTCGCAACACAGTACAATGCTACGGACCACGTCCACAACCACCTCCTATATATCTATTAAGTTGTGTGTTGCAGCTTTACTTTGCGCGCGCACACACACACACACACACACACACACACTAAACATTGCCTACGTATTGCCTAAAAGGTTGTGTTGCCATAGCATGTTGATGTACAATAATATAAAATGGCCATAGACATAAAATGTGCTTTTTTGTGCTCTATATGCATTAAATGCTATGGTGAGGAGTCCTAAATGGAGACAAATTAGGCCTTAAATACTAATATTTAGTAGCAAAATATTCCTTCTTGTTTGCTTTGCATCTTAGCATCTATGCTAGGCAGGACAAACCTATCTAACAGTAAGAGGATGTGCTATGACAGATAAAAATAGAGACAGGCCACTAATATGGCATCAAACGCATACGTTTATGTATGTGTATGTGTGCACGCGCGCACGTTGTGCCTTGAAAACCCTATGTTTTGGATACCCGTCATCTATAATGCTGCAGAGGCATGGTCAAGAGGATTTTCCTTTCTATGCAATTTCGGCAGGGATTTTTCCCCTGATCCGAGTCTGTGAATAAGGGTGAGACAAAGGTTTATTTGAAGCTGACAGCAAAGGAGATTAAAGTGTTACCTTGCTGTTAAGAGATCACTCAGCCCCCTTTTTCCCTCCCTCTCCATCTTTCTTATATTTGTATTGGCAGTGATGTTGGCCTTTGTTAGGCTTGTGGGTTTACAAAAGACATTTTATTAGTCTGAGATGCTCGTACTCACAGGGCAAAGGTGGTTAGTCACTTTCAGTATGTCTTTTTCCATCGCCAGTGTTTCGACCTGTAGATGAACTCAGGTCAGGCTTTGTTATTTCCCTTTTATGCCTCTGTATGTTCCACTGTCTCTTTTATTTGGTGTTCCTGCCTTGAAGTCATAGCTATAGTGTAAAGGAGGATACTCAGGTCATACTGTATGTGAGGTGCCTACTCTGTATGCAACTCTCAAGGCATTGAGACATACTATATTTCTATTATACAGCATCACAATATTACGTTCTTAAACTTTTTTGCCAAACTCAAAAGGGATATCTGCCGTATGGCAGTATGGAAAAGACGGCAATACACCAATTTCATTGCTATGTTGTAGTGTACCGTACTGCACTGTGCATGGCAACATTTAAACTGCAACGTGGACTAGCTGTTAGCATGGTGGAAGTATTTCTGACGGCCTGCTTGTCTTGTGCATGATTTTATAGATTGAATGTCATGTGTTAGCACAGCATGTTGTAGATTATCTTAAGAAATCATTCTGGATTCATTCTTTGTGTTGTGTCCACCAACTCATGCATCTAGGTTGTCTTGCACTGTTTTGTTAAGTGTACAATAAATGTGATGTTTAAAGATTGTATGTGACTAGCGTGTGTGTATCCTCATCTACAGTATGTAAAGCACAGGTTTTACATCAAGTATAAAGCCATTCAGTCCAATCCTATGAATCAGCAATGAGTTAAGTTCAAATGGATCAATTTGAGTCATAACAAACGTGCTAAGATGCTGGTTGGAGTTGTATTGTTCCTGAGCCGTGCCCTGCTGTGTTCTGTGTGCAGGCACTAACCCATCAAGGCCTGGGGGGTTTCCTGGTGCCAACAGTCCAGGGCCTGTGGCTGACCTGTATGGACCCAGCAGCCAGGACTCTGCTGTGGGCAACTACATCAGTGCTGCTAGCCCCCAGCCCGGCTCTGGCTTTGGCCCCAGCATCGCAGTGAGTACTGGGCTGCACGCATTCTCCTGAACTCTGCCCCCGTCCTGGCCTCCTGTTCGCTCTCCTGTCTTTGTTGCGCTTTGGTGGCAATGTGCACAGCCCGGATAATGATGCTTAATTAGGGCCTACTAATCAGAAGGTGCTGCAAGTACCCATTACGTTTATCATAAACATGTGCAAAGTAGCAGATTTCATTACAAAGTAACACAAACACCTAGAAAACTGTATTCTTTTTTCTATTTTTTATTATTATTTAGTTATTATTCCTTAACAGACCCGTTTTGAAATTTTTTTTTTCACTTAAATGGGATTAATATGGATGTTCTACTGCATATATATTGCATATATGAGACTACATATACATAATATAATGTCTTGTCACCGGTGTTGGGCAGTTACCAGTAACTAGTTACTAGTAACTAGTAGTTACTGTAATGTTATTACTTTTTTCAGTAACTTGTAGTGTAACTAATTCCTATTCCCAAAACAGTAATAATATTACAATTACTAAAAGTAATTCTGCATTAATGTGTTAAAAGAACACTGGTCCTAGCAAACTTAGGGTAGGCTAATTGAACCAACCTGTCCAGTCATCTGGTTTGAGAGGCTGCAATGTTTTCACTTTGGCTGATTGTTGACTCTAAGGTTCATTATTGTTCCAATAAAGAGGATTCACTTCTAAAATGAGCTGGCTACACAGGTTGTCATGTTTCGGAAGAGGCGAAACAGGGTAGTGTTTGTGAAAGTAATATAGTAATTTAACTAGTAACGTATCTAATTACTTTTAATACCAGGCGCTGATTTAGCCACCTGTCTGTACAGCTTATTGACCCCCCTTCCCCCATATCACCCATATTTGCTATTGCAAAGTGACTTGCATTGTTTGAAAAATGTACTGTATAGACGAGATTGGACCACTTTTAGGAAGTGTGTGGTAGCGGGCTGTGTGTGAGCACAGACTAATGGCTGTGCTTTTGGGTGCCACAGTCAAATACTGAGGTTTTAAGTGAAGAAGGGGGGTTGATCACATCCTCATGTTTCAAACCTCATGCTTCAAACCTCATGTTCCTCTATCATCTTGGTTGCCCCTTGTACATTTGTAGTTTGTGTAGCATTGGTTACAAAACTATGGCTTATATTTGGTCAAGAACCATACTTTTTAGAGTCCATTATACAGTTCTTTATTTATTTTGGTGCCAAGGAAATCAGGCTCTGTGCCAGAACAGATTAATTGCACATTTGTTGTTGTACAGGGCAATTAGCAAACACTTAGTTGATTGGTCTTATAAAGCAAGAAAGTCTCTATTCCTTTTTTCTTTTCAATCTGAGGATTTCTACAAACCAGCTGAGGAGAATCCTAATAAATGTCCGAATTACACTGCAATTATACTTTCTTTCCAAATTAAATCAATGTATCTTTACTTAAAACCATATTGATCACTAAATAAGTAAATAATGAATCATCAAAATAGTGTATCTGATCCTCTGCATGCATTGAATGAGTATGTGTGTTAGCATGAATGAGTATTACAGCTGTTGAATGAAATAAATACACCGCTCAAATATTTGAGCAGCATGGTTTTGGGTGAAATCACTGTAACCCATAACTACCTTGACAAATGGAAATAAAATAATGATTGAATGCTAAATATAATGATTAATGTCTACTTGACACTATATTTGACCATTTACATGAGTCTTTTGACATGAATTAATCAAATAACAGTATCATACCCTTGTGTAACATTGAGTTGGAGAGAAATATGACTGGGACCTGTGAATTGCTACAGGCGTATTTTCCTCCCCTAATGGGAAAATAGAGCAAACATGTTAATGCCTAGTGTTCTGTCGCTGAAAATACGCATTCATGCTACCCAAAAGCAAAAGGCAATATGGTGCACTCATGTTTTCCTTTACATTGTATACTGACAAAGGTGCTAACTGTACATTTTTAGGGCCCGTTGATTGCGACAGCTTTTACAAATGGATACCATTGAAAAGGTGTCTGGTTTCCAGCTGATCAGAGGTATTGCATTTTATTATTATGTATTTCTATCCACTTCATTGTACAGTACATTTAAGACCTACAAATGCTTGAGCCATTTGAGTGTGTGAATACAATGGCATGGACAACGATTCACAAACCATTTCATTTGGAGGATTATATTTTCCGGTAGTGCATGTTTTATGTACAGTATGCACTGTTATGTGTGCATGCATATGTACTGTATGTGACTTTAGAGTAGTAGCTCAAACCCAATAATCATTCAATTCAGGTTTTTAATGGGTATTTCATTTGTTTGATTTGTGGCATGTGGCATTGTTAACCTTGTTGACATACCTTGCTGAACTAACAATAGAAACAATAGAGCAGGCGCATGTACCCTAACATCTTTAGACAGCTGATGCATTTCAACACCATTGACCAATGAAATGGGAATCTGTAATGCATGTGTTGCATCTTTGTAGCTGAAACTTAATGCTCACGCTTGTTTTATACAAAATGATAATCTATCTATCCTAATGTTTTTATATGTTTTATTGTACTAATGTAATTTCAATATCACGTATACCGCTGGTACCAGCTCGACTCTACTCGCCTCACCTACACTCACATTAGGGAGCTTTTCCATTGCATAGTATCAACTCTAGTCGACTCTACTCGTCACCATAGCGACGAGTAGAGTCGCTGCAGTAGATCGGTAGTAGTTTTGGAATTTTGGAACATGTCGCTACCTTGTTGGAATGTCTTTTGGGAGCTGTGTGCAGCCAACAGTTCATAGACATCTTGGTCAAACTTCCCTTTACATGAATTGCCCTGTCCAGCTCTCAGTAGATAACGTTGGTTATGACAACGACAACCGAGAGCAACCTGCACTTCCTCAGTTGGTCAGATCGTGGTTTTGCATTTTGCCAATTAATAAAAGGTAAATAAAAAGTAGCGGCTGCTTCAGTAGTTTGCCGTATGTCCGTGTTGCGCAGTGACACAGTGACGATTGAATTGTCTAGTCACATTTTGGTATCGCCTCAGCTCGTTGGAACCTCCACAGAGCAGGTACTAGAAAAAGTACCTGGTACCAGGTACTATCCCGTCTTTTGCCCAGTGGAATAGCAAAAAGGCGAGTCGAGTTGAGCTGATCTGCATCATACAATTGACCCTGATCTAAGTAGTAAAAACAATGTACAAATCTTTAGCAAATCTTAAAGATACAAAACCAGGAACATTATTTGCTATCTAGTAATGGTTGCATTGAACTGGCTAACCCCAGTCCAATGAAGTTTAACAAGTTTTAGTTTATTATTTGTATGCTGCTGTATAGTTGTCTGTTCACACGCTATTGCTGTTTTCCTGCATATGTAGAACAAGTTTATCACCCGAGGATCAACAAAACATCTCGTAGTAGTTGTTTTTTTTCTCGTTTTTTTCACTGCCGAAAAATAAATATTAAAATAAATATTTTTGACTAAAGTAGAACCAATAAAATTACATGTTCTAATATATAGAATATGTTGAGTTGCTGTAAGAATTTCAACATTTTCCTGGTAATAATATTGATCTCTAGTTTATGTGTTTTGGATTCTTATGTGACATCCCAACTGTTTGTAAAGATCAGCTTATGTGCTATACTGTACCTAATTCATCCCGCTTTACTTTACTTCTTACTGTAAAAGAGAGATACATACATGAAGTACACTTGCAGTGATTAACGTTAATTGAAAGCGGCAATAATCTATTTATTGTTTTAATGCCAAAATATGCTGTATGTACTGTGTCAACCATCACTTTTGCATATCCATATTCACCTTATTGACAAGCACAACAATGGGCTATTATGTTGGCCTTTCTTGGTCCTAAAATATTATTTTTTGATTACTTGAATGTAACATGTATTAATTATTCATATAATTAATATACAGTACAGCTAAGGCTAGCAGGAAACTGAAGACTTAATTTTTTAATGCTTTTTAAATGCTTCATTTTTTGTCCAACATGATTTTTGGCCATTTGTGTTTAGTTGTAGTCAAGTAACTACTATATACAGTATATACTAATGGCTGCTATGTTTTCTTTATCCAGCAGCGCATATCTGGTGGTCCAGGAAAGACAAGCTGAAGTGTTTAATTGGCTTAACAGGTGATGCCATCCAACTTCAAGCACTACAGCATCGCCTAGGCAAAAAGAATGAAGGTGGAATGATATGAAGAAAAGAAAAAAGTTAGTCATCTCAGAAAAAAACAACTGCTGTACTATATTCCAAACCTCATATAACTTACATGGTTTGGTATAATGTTTCATGTTGATTTCACTCACCTATGTGTTTTCTTTTTGTTAGCAGTTTGGTTAGTTTTAGAAAGTAATTTTACTTTAAACATAATTTTGTGTCATTTTATTTTATCTTATATACTTGTGTAAAATTTATTTTATTTCACAGTGGTGGCAATAGCCAAGAATTTGCCGGTTATGTCTTCACTTTTGTATGAAGTGTCGTGAGGAAAAAGTGATTGGGAAAGCCTAACTGTGTCTGCACAAAAAAAGGAATTCAAAGTGAAAGTTTGAAGCTTAAAGAAAAAGTAAATTTTAATCAAATTTAGGAGGGTTATCTAAGTAATAAATCTTAGTAGCTGTTTTAATTATTGTGATGTCTCATTGTTAACCATAATTACCTATTTTTGGGCAATACAAAGAGGACTCCAATATTTTTATGGTCCTTTTTTATAAGTGTTGTTTTTGTTGATTAGAAAATATATATATATATACATATATATATATATATGCTATAACAAATTTCATATAACTACATTGTGAATTCAAACTTGAGAAAATGAAATGTAGCTGTACATATTATTCCAGTCACTGCATATAACCAACTTAATGAGAGAATAGCATATTTTTGTGATGGTGTGTCAAAGAAAATGTTATAGCGTATGAATAGAAAAAAAAAAGCTGTAAACAATTATTGTTATACTTTTTTGCTGGAAGACGTCGGTATCCACCCCAGTGACAAACAGAACGTATTTGTAAATACTCAAGATAAATAATTTTACAAGTGTCATACCAGCAAATTTTCAAATTGTGAGTTCAGTAAGTAACCACAGTTTTAAGAATAACCTGATTGGTATCTTTTATCTAACTGTTATGATATCAATATCGTTTCAAAGATAAAAAAAAGAGGATTTAATCCAAAGCACACTGTAGTTAGTGGTGAAGATCAGAACTTGAAGCAGGCATTTCACAGTGCTCTGCATCCTGACACTTTTATACTCTTGAAAGAAGACTTGTTTGTTGTATGTTATTGTTTCATCACGCTTGTTCCGTCTTCGTTTTGGAACAAAATATCTGGGCTCTGTTGCTAGAGCCTTACCTGTAATGCTTGTTCTCTGAATCCGTTCTTTTTGAATGAATTAGGAAAGTAAACATTTTGATACCATACCTCAGCCCTGTGAGTTCTATTGTGGAGTCATTGGCAGGTTTAATTTATTCAAGTGGCATAATAAATGAAATCATTGAAAGGTAAAATGAGTAATCATTGCACTGTGAGTATAGTAAAGTACAGGCCAATTTCTATTTGCACATTTATATGTTGGCTTTTTAAAACGGTCCTGTGCTTGGGGTATAGTATGAAGGATTTTTAGGGAATGTATTATGACTAGACAAACACTTCAAGGTTTTGAGGTGAGTAAATAGCTTGGTATATTGTAATCAATGAATTGCAGTGTACTGAGGCAAGGCCTTTGGATTTCTATATGGTAGACCCATCCAAGATATTTATACGAAGTCAAAACAAAACACTGAATACTTTTTATCTGTTTATTTGTTGCTAAGCTAACTTCTGCACAATATGTGTTTGTACCTGTTTCATTCAAACACTGCGGAACTTTTAATAATATGCTCCAAAGTGCAGTACATTTTTTAAAGATGTTGATGGAATGAATGGTATGTATTGTCAAATACTTTACCTATAAGTGGATCTTTTGTTTCATTTGAAACGATTCTGTCTCATTAATAGCTTTTTTTGATTCAGACAACCAGGTAAAGAAAAATGCTGGATGCTTTTACAATAAATGATGTGGAGGTGTGTTAAAGGAAAAAAACAATTTAAGAATAAAAAATACCTTGTAATGTTCAAATGTTCAAAAGATTAAAAAAAAGAAAGGAAATACAAAACTATAAAAACAGATGTTGCTTTGCTGATTTCAATTTTAATCCGATAGTTTAATTGATTCTTTGTGGTTAATATTAATAACTGTAATATACTATTAAAATGTACTGTGCATCCATTGATTTCTCTCTTTCCATTTTCCATTGACAAGTAGCCAACAATCTTTTTGTTACCCATCCATGTTTGTGGTAGTGCGTAAAGGAGTCATTTTTACCTTGTAAACAGAGTGCTGTCTTTGATACCAGTGTAGTGGTCTTTGAACTTTGTTGTTCCCCCTTCGCTCTACCTCTCCTCCCTGTCATATTTACCCTTTACTCAACGCTTTTATACCTGCTGTATTGACAAGTAGATGTTATGTAGACCTAATTAATATAATACTTGTAGTACTTATAGTGACACGTAGGACCAGTAAAGTTAGATACTTTCTCCATTGATCATGTTATCATTTGCAAATATGTTAATATTTGCCGCACACCTTTATTTTGTTAGAGGTTCATTGTAATTCCCTGTATCTCCACCCCCCTTCCCCGCCTTCCTTCCTATCCGGTTTGGTTTCATCACTCACATGGTTTCTGCTAACCAAAGCTCTCATAGATGAACAATAGAAGAAAAAAAAAAAAAGATGGAATTGCACACAAGGCATTATTTGGATCCCCACCCTTGAATGTTTTAAAAGGGGTGTGCCATACTACCTTAAATGCTAATGCTAGATATGCAAAACATTTATTTTTATTTTTAGAGGGACACAAGCTATAATTATTCAAATAAAATATGTAAAAGTCATCATATTTTTTTAAGAAATTCTAATATACAGAGAATGATTGCAGTAGAAACGATTTCAACCATAGTACTGTTAAATCCTTTTAATTTTTTATTTCTTGGGAAATATCCCAGATGCCTCTGGCGCTTGTATTTTGGATACTGTTTTTGATCTGTTTTTTTTTTCAACTGTTTTTTTACAAATAGTTTTTAATAATAGAGTACAGGAACTAGTGTTCAATAGGTTACTGAAACAATTACTGAGAACAGTAGTGTTTCGAATGACCGAGGCAACAACGAGGGAGTAAGAAGTAAAAAAAAAAAGGTTTAATCTAACAGAACGTACAAAACACAATGGCATGAAAGCAAAATAACCCGCAAGGGTTATACGA
>JAODTR010000006.1:2098732-2136685 GCA_025399935.1 Amblyopsis rosae | reverse complement strand
AAAAAAAAAAAGGTTTAATCTAACAGAACGTACAAAACTCAATGGCATGAAAGCAAATTAACCCGCAAGGGTTATACGAAACAAAACAATATATATAAATGAAGACAGCAATCATCCACATAGCAGACAGGTGTGGGAGTCCCTGATTGTCACCTGTCTCAGATCAGATGTCAGTACTCCGGGGAGCGCGTGCGAGAGCGCGTAGGAGCGGCGGGCACTGCCCCGCCTCGGGACTGCGGCGTGACAAGAACGCACACTTACAGGAGACAGTCAATAGTGTAAGGGTTAAAGATCCCATTTCAAAAACCACTGGACTCTGAATTAGTTTTAAAAGTGAATTGGTAGTGTGTTAAGTGATTATTAGTCATTTGAATAATGTTATGATAAACCAAAGAACAGGGCAACAGCAGCGCAGTTAGCACACAGCAACGATTGGGTCTCAGCATCAGGGAGTGTAATCAGTATTCACATGTATGTTGACTTTCATGTCGAAACAGTGTCTGCTCTTTTAAATGTATATGTGGATTAGCCGGAACCTTTATAGCACCCCATGGTGTTCGAACTGAATAACAGGTGAATGGTTTCTGGCGCATATCCTCAACTGTGTTAATTTGCATGAAACACATTTCCTAAGTGATAAGTTTTTTTGTCATTAGAGGAACATTTAATACAACTTTCATGAAATTTAACAGATTGAAGCTATATGTTCTGTGTAGCTCTGCAGTGTGATTGACATCAAAATAGTGCGTTAGCATGACACTATACTGTATATTGACATATAACTGGTATATACAGTAAACTGTGATATGGTGACTATAATTGGAACTTCCTGGCTCAGACTCATGGGGTCTTTAACTTTAACACTGTTGCACAAGTTAATATAGTTTATATTATCAGCTAATGTCATTGTATGTGTTGCTAGTCAGGCTAATATCAACATCATGTAATTACAATATAAAGGCCTAGTGATAATATATGGTGGGGGGGTTAAAGTGAGGGGTAAAAAAAGTTATGTTTTGAGATGCAAAGAATATTATCCAAAATTAACAACTTGTAATTAATAAGGATTTGTTAAGTTATTTTACCACAATATTCATGACAAGCTGTATCAGATATTACAATTCTAATTTCTAACCGTATTAGAAGTACATAAAAACAAAAATAATGCATAAGTGCATATTTTATTTGGAAGATATTGAAATATATCTTAATGGGTTTCTTGCTCATATGTGAAAATTAGAAAGTTTCTACTTTCCAGATACTGTACTTCCTATTGCTTTTAGCTTTGTCCCTTACGTTTTCATTATTTTATTTGGCTACATAGCTTAGCGCAAACAACTGACTGATTGATATGAAGATCATGATTTGCTGTAATTTAATTCTCTCATCTAATGTCGCTCTAATGATCTATAGTGTAGCCCTACAAATGTAACACATTGTTTTGTCTTTCATTATAATAATGCCTTGGAGCTCTTAAACTATAAGCTTGTTGATTGAAAAAATTCTATTAATTATCAAATTTTTTTGTAGCTTGGACTTTAAGGTAGCATGGCTCTGTTGCTGTTGTTTTCTTTTGTACTGACAGCAGTTCTCAGCTGATGAATGTTATACATCTTACTAGAGTAGCATATCCATTGGGCTGGGGTAGGGTAGGGGAGGGGGGGATCGTCTAAGAACAAACAAGAATTAAAAAAAATTAACCTGGAAGGTCTTGACATTTGTAGAGTACTAACGTATCCATTTAAACTTGAATCTTGAGGCAAGTGGTAGGCAATGGCCAAAACATTAATCGCTCACATAAAGGGGAATCCACCCTGAAACCAAATTGGCTTATGTTAATTGAACTGTCTTGTAGTTAACTCTGTTTTATAAATGCAGACCATCTTATTATAATCCAAAAAGAATATTTGTTTATGCCATTTTAATGCCATTACAATATATTTTAGGGTCTGCTCGATATAATTTATATGCTCATTGAACATCCTGTGAACATCTACCCAAAGGTTCATTTTGTCATGGTGCTAATGGCTTTAAGCCAGAAATTGTGCCCTTATGCTACCGAGAACCATGGTTAATGTTATCAAAATGTCTCCAAATCCTGATACTTTATCATAGACATGATTGAAGCCTAGAACATCACATTTCAAGTCAGGAAAAACTACTTTTTTTGTATTCAGAAATATAGAGTTAACAGTTTGAGCCAATTGAAAGAACAGTTCTGATAATATTTTAGGGTGAATTTTCCATTTATGTCAAACCATACTAATTTCTCCATTGCCATTTCAATGCTTATCTTTATTCACATACATATATATACATATAGCCTACAGCTTTCAATATAGGTATATGTACAATATATATGTATACACTTCATTACTAATATATATATATATATATATTTTTTTTTTTACAACCAAGATTTAAGTGATTTTTGTATTCTTTACATACACCCAGGTTTGTAACTTAGCTTGTATGTTAGTAGCCACAATAGAAAAGGTTCTTGTTGGTTAGTCATCATATTCAGACTGGTCCTTACAGTCGGTGGGTCTAACACATGTATCGGTACAGATGACTGTTCACCATCAACAGAGTTAATGGCCTTGAGTGTTTTGCAGCTGTTAGCGCAGGGGAGTCTGAAAGTAAAGGTCTTTCCACTGCATTGTCTGCAGTGTAAGGCTCTGCTGTGCTTACACTTCAGGTGTCATCCTGAGAGATTACAGTAAGCAGCCTGGTACATAGACCTCTCCTCACGCCTGTCTGTCTCCTGGTACTGTATGCCTTGCCCATTCCTAACACTTGCCCATTTTGTTATGTTAACCAACTTTATGGTGAGAGATGGACAGATCTGACATCTGAAAGCATCTTTCAGGTTCTCGTATGGCTTGCTCAAGCCCTGTTATAAAAAATATATATATACTCTAAATGGATGGGGGTCTCTCACATATCAAATGTGGAAAGTCTAATTTTATATTTGTATTTTCAAATAATAATTATAATAACAATAACAATAATACTGACAAAAAATGTTTGTGAAAGGTTTCCATCCTCTGTGGTCCAGAAATTGATGTGTCTGTCTGGAAAATATAATAAAATAAACCAAATTGTTACATTCCTTGTTTTATTGTATTTTTATATTATTTTATTTGGGGATGGGAGAATTTTGCAATTTCTCACATTTCAGTACTTTTAATGGTCAGCAAAGAATAGAAGGTTTAAAGAATAAATACAGTATGCCCCACCTTACCAATACATCTATATATGCAATAGGTGCCATGTGACATTATGACACAAGTAATACAAAGTATAACACATTATTAGACTGCAATCAGAATTTGGCACTAATGGAAAAGGGTGGAATCAATCAAAGTCTAAGTCATTTACCACCCAAAGGCGTGCAACAGTGCTAGTCCTAACAAGACATTTCTTGCATTCGCTCAGTGACGTCTTTGTGGATCACAGATGCATCCCTGAGAGTATATGCTTAATCTCTGATGTGGTTGTCCTACTGCAATTAGTTCTGCTTTCCCTCAAATAGAAAAAGTGCTCCCTTTTGTTTTTCTGTTTCACTTTCTGTTTAATCAGCATTTTCCAGGTGTTGAAAATAACTGGAGTATTGCATTTATGCTGCTGGCTATCTGCATATCTTAATATTTGAAAACGGTTCCAAGAGTTCCAACATAACATACTTATTCAACATAATCTATCTCAGTTTTAGGATATGTTTCTGTGATTTTTCCATTGTTGATTTTTGAACCAAATAATATTTGTAATAGATTTAATTCAAAGACTATAAGAGATAAAGACATCTCCCAGATCTATGTATTTTATTGCCATCTGCATGACGCCGACTATCAGGCTTTGTGGGTGGGATCTCGTTTCATGTGCTAGGTACCGGAAGGCTCTATACAGTAGCCTCAGCAGGCTGAGGTGGCTTTTAACACAACGCTGAACATAGCTCTCAGAAATACCACAGCACAGCGTGGCAATAACGAGGCACGTCCTAACTCCCCCAGACAGAAAATAGTGATGTATAGCCTTAAGACGGCGGGGCTTAGTGAGGCGGCCATTGCCAGCATCACTGGCACCAGCTTGTGACAACCTGGCTGCAATGCATATTCATAATAATAGTCTTTGTGTACTTACTGCGGCGGCTGCTATTGCTGGTTAGTAGGCTATCCATCCCAGCCCAGGACGACAGGGCTTAGACCTTGGGGCCTCTCAGCTCTCATTAGCGGTAATTAAGAGCTAGTCTGAGATGATGGCGGTTTTAATTGCCAATTAGAGATAGGTTAGATATAGGTGAGAAAGACAGCCACGTATGAAATGCATCAATGCAAAAAGCAATGTTGTGTTTACGATTCCACCACAGAAATGTAAATTTGGGGAAGTGGTGAGGTGCCTCTAACTGTAGCCTAGCATTTAGGAATTCAAGTGAAATAATTAATGTTAATGGAAGTGCATTTAATTGTCAGCACCACTAAATGATCTCTATGCAGAGCCATGTAATGGCTGGCCCTCTGCTGAAGCAGAACATTTTTTTGACAGAACTGTGTAATAGAGTCAATAGTTGACTGGAAGTCGGCTGTGGACGGGCGGATAAGGCACTCAGGTGGCATTTGCCTTCCCCACTCCAGCCCTCTAACGCGCCAACCCTGTGGCATGGTAATTGACGTGACATTGATGGGCACTCTCCGGCAGTCGGGGAGTAATGTGCCCGCACAGCCTTCCAATTCACTAATAATTGCTGATTAAAAGCTAGTTAAGGCTCCATGAAAACTAAAATATGCATTAGCAAAATGACCTTCTGGGACTGGAAAATATTCTGCTTCCCTCCAGCAAAGCAAGCAGACTTTTATCTGGTAATATGGTCTTACAATGTTGGCACAGAGAGTGAAAATACATGTGTTGAGCTGCACTGTTTTATGTTGCTAAAGAATTTATGAAGTCAGCATCCTTCATGTCTTTAATTAAGATTTAAGATCAAATTTAATTTAAGATAAAATGTGTCTTTTCTGAAATTGGGATTTCAAGATCTTAGATTTGAATGTCATTAAAGGGCTCCATGAGTTTTACATGCATTAGGCCTAAATAATAAGATAGTATGAAGGGTTACTTAAAGTCTTAAAATAATCAGTAACACACTATATTAAATTAGTTATTAATACAATGCACTTCTATGTGTTACTAAATATTATTTTAAAATAATGTATATTATGCTCTAAAATGACTTCGTCAGAATTCATTATTTGTGGTGTTTGTACAGTGTCACAATCATTGCACTATACCATCACACTTGTGGAGCGCTGGTCCAAAGTGCATTCAAACTTATACTGTCTGTTTTATTGACAGTTATGTAATATATTTTGGTCATTTGGATTGTAATTCATGTAATACAATAGGACTAATTGGAAATCAACCAGAATTTATAAATGTATAAACTTTATTGTTGTTTTCAGATATTGATAATTTGCTTCGTTTGCTTTTGTTGTATCTCTTTTATATTATATTGTGAATGATCAGATCAATTTGAAATAGCATTAAATTATTCATTCAATAGGAACTCGGAGTTTATCAACAGAAAATGTTTTATATATGTTATAGGTAACAGAATCGATGTTGCACTGCCCTCTGTGGGTGGAAGCTGACATCACTGCAAAGGCAGGCCAGGAAAGGTAATAGGCCTACCTACAGTATTTCATTGAAATAGGTTGTGTGTGTGTGTGTGTGTGTGTGTGTATATATATATATATATATAAAATAAAATAATTATAATTATTTTATTTTTTGTAGTATGCAATATAGATGTATGTTTTAAAAAGTACACTAAATGTTGATGGCACTGCATGAAAAATGTATTCTTCCCAAAGATATAGAGAAATCAAATTTGCCCCTTGCTGGGGCAAAAGTGTGTGTGTGCGTGTGCACACGCGTCTGTATGCAGTATATTTATTGTATGTAACCGGTTTGTGGTTTGAATCCCAGTCAGGGCAAGCCTCCAGTAAGGGTCTTCTTGGGCTTAGACTTCTAATGCTATACAAGCCTACCTCGTAACATGAGTGAACTAGTGTATGGCCAGACGTCCCCCAGATCAATAAGGTCTACGTCAGACCCAGGACATTCTGATGAGAAGTGTCTGGGAACTATGGATGAGATGAGTAGAAGACCAACATCCACACTGACTAATGGGACAGATGTTCAGTCCTCATCCTTATAGACATGTTGCCTGCATTCGACACGGTAAACCACCAGATCCTCCTTTCAACTCTAGCTGAGCTGGGAATTGTAGACTCTACTATCTCCTGGTTTGAATCCTATCTGTCAGATCGCTCCTACCAAGTCCTGGCCGCCTGTCCAAACCCTGCCCACTCAACACAGGAATCCCCCAAGGATCTGTGCTGGGACCCCTACTCTTCTCACTATATAGCAGGTCTACCTCCCTCCATCTGACGCACAGATCTCGACCCGGATCTCTGAATGCCTTGCTGATATCAGCGCCTGGAGCACTATTAGTGCTTAGTAAGCACTTTATAAGCTAGGCCATTACCTATAGCGTTTTATATTGTTGATTCTGTGGTATTACGTATGATGACATTATGCTGCAATTGTTCTATTTAGAATATTGTTTGCTTACAATTGTTGGTATATGCCCTTCCAAGAGTAAGTAACTTTGGATAAAAGCGTCTGCCAAATGCCGTGAATGTAAATGTGAGGTGAAGTCCAGAGTGGTCCCATTGGTAATATGAGCACAAGGGTCTGTGAGAGTGGCTCCAGCAGAATACAGGTACAACATCTGTGGTCTCTGACCAGAGGAGTGCAGTCCCAGGAACAGCTGAGATACTGCACATAACCCTCAAACTCACCGGCCTGGTGCAGGGCAGCAGTGGTGTGTACTTGAGACAGACACCTAACCCAAACTGCTCCCGGTGGCTGGGTGGCACTTTGCATATGCGTGAATGGGTGAATGTGGGACAGGATGGTCTAGTGGCCTGGTTGTTGGGCTTCCAGCCAGGAGGTTGTGGGTTCAAACCCTGGTCTTGACCTACCTGTAAGCATCCTTGACCAAGATGCCCAACCCCCTACCTGCTCCTAACCCCATAACTGTTACTGGTGATTGGTTGCACTTTGCATGGCAGTGATCACTATGAAAATACTGTCGTTTCCATATACTCTACATGGAAATGACAAATACTAAATTTTTTAGTATGCACTATTTGTGTGTCCACTGAGGTGAACAAGGCACATTTGTGATGTAGACAACTCAGTGCAGGAATATCAAGGACAGGCCATGGGGCCAACAGACACAGAAGATTCTGTTATTGTGTCTCTTGTATTATCTACCAGAATTGTGTGGCTCCCATGTCAACAGTTCACAAAAGAGTCAGCTTTATCATCCATCATTATTGTCTTGAGTCAGCTCAAGGATCAATGCCCCTGAGTAACAGCATGAAAAAGGACAATGACGACTGATGAATAGATTTCAAAAACTCAGGGTAAGATGTCAATATCCTCTGTGTACACACTTACAAGGGAGATAATGAACGCAACAATGAAGTGGCCAATGATAGATGGTTGACACAGATGAGTTTTCAAGTGGTCACTTGAATTCAACAAAATTGCAATACCAAATTATTTCAAATTAAGTGCAACCATGCTAACACGTTCTCTGGCGGCAGGCTATGTCTGTACTGAAAATGTATTTGCATACAATACAACAACAAAAAATATCATGAATGTGCATTAAAGCTGTTGGCAAGTGACATAGAGCCCAAACAGTACAGCATTCAACATCCCAACCAGGAAGAGGCCACAGGAACCTTTCAGCCCGCTCAGAAACCAGAGGCCCCTGTAGAAGTATGTTACAGTGATAAGGGAGCTCCCAGTGAAGAAGGAACACAGATGCACAAACATTGCAACCAGTCACCCATATACAGGAATAACAGTGCTGACATACCATTTGATAACTTATCGACTGATGCCCTCTATCTGTATATGATATGTTCTGCCACTAGATGTCACACTAAGCACCAGCGTCTCAGACTGAACCATCATGCATTCAGCAGGAACACCTTTCAAAACGGATAAGCTTGCATAACAACGTACACAGGGGCAGTGTGATGTCATTCACTCAGGACAGTTACACCACTTTATCATTACTCAGACAATGTAGTCGTTTGCCAAATGTTTTCTGTTATTGACGTTTTAAAATATTGTGTATTCTGTAGGACCTTCATATGAGGTGTAACACTGTCATAATCTAGCCAAGCCATGTTTGAACACCTTATCCTAAAGTTTGCTTTTCTGCTAAAACTTAATAGCAGAATCAAGTGAAGATGGCACATTTATCATATTTAATTTTGTTTGAAAACAGAAGAGAAAAAAAATGTTCTCCTCCCTTTCATAAACATAATCAAGAAATGTGCAGACAAATGTTTGTCTAAGTGAAGAAATATATTCTGAAAACATTGTTCCTGAGCATGAACATATCATTGAGATATAGCTTGATTTATTTTGATATCTTTATTTGTGTAAAATATATCAATCACTGCTAAATCTAATCTCAATCAGAGACATAGCCAGGTGTAATACTTTAAATTTTATAGACAAACACAAAGCAGTAAAAAGGATTGAGTTTATCTAGTGTGGATTCAGAACAACTTTCTTAAAAGGGAAATAAATAATAGTGTCTGGACAAGGGAGAGGAAGAGGACCAGGGAGAGGAGTAGTTGGGCTACAACGAGGAGATGGAGAGGTAGGGCGAGAGGAGTAAGAATGCTTGGTGGTGTTCCAAGGAGAGCAGTCTTGCTGAAGGTTTTTAGACACAATATTCACTTTGTGAATTTGGCCACGCTCCATTCGTCAGTCGTTGCTTCCTACCTCAGACCTCATTTTGAAATTACAGTATTTGACAGCCTTAACCAATTAGCGTTGCTACAACTGTTTTGATCGCCTCATCTAGTTCTACCACCATTTAGAAACTCTTGATTTCAATGTCATCTCACTCACCCTGATTGGTCCGCCAGCAGGGTGTCTGTGAAAACGTTATTGTAATGCAAACAGGGTTTCTAGAATATACTGTAATCTCAGCAAATACAAAATGAGCTGAGAGCAATTAGTCGGGCGAAGTCATGCTAGAAGATTGTATAGATTACTGTAGAACAGCACTGTGCATGTTTGTTTCTTGCGCTTCTGTCCCTTTATTCTCACTAAAAGTGGTATTTGACTGTATTTTTACACATTTTGAACCAAAAACCACATTGGTTAGATTATTTCTTGATCATTGGCTGTAATTTCATGTTGCTAAAAAGCTTTTACTTCTGCAATATATATTTTTTTCTACATTTTACAATGTATGCTATAAAGCATAGGTGACTTGATCACTTTTACATAGTTTGTTTTATACACGCACGTTTTTTTTTGCATGATGCAAAAAAAAAAAAAGGAAACTGAGTTACGAACAATAATTACAAATAAAAATTCACATATACAGTATGCAGGTATCTTTTTGTTATGCCATCAGCTTTTAATATTTAGGGAGTCATTGTGCTATGATTGACTATGTTCCTCTTAGAAAACACGTAGTGTTTTTACAGAATTATGTTATTTTGAGTCAGGATTGCAGTGTTTTGATACAGTTAGTGTATGTAGATAATGTTTTTTTGCATTTCTAAATGTAGAGTTAGTATTTAATTAACAATATGGGTTTTTGATAATTGTTTTGGTGAATAATGAAGAAAAAAAAAAGGTTCCCATTGCAGGTTAATTTCTATTGCAAATCTTACAATTTGACAAATTTGATGGAAATAATTGATTTGGCAGAATTAGGAGATAATCATTGCTGGATTTTGGAAGGCAGATTTCAAAAGAAATCCTTATATTAATTATATTATATTTTATGAGTTAATGAGCATACATTTGGGTTTGATGGAGAGTATCAAAAACTATCAGAATATGATAGTTTTCTTCCGTTTTAAGATCATTAAACACGTTTTGCTAGCGTTAATGTTACCCTTAGTACGGCAAGACAATTAAGTTGATGGAATAGATCATTAAAATAGGTGAAAATGGTTAACATTAGAAATTTAAGTTTTTGCTTTAGAATTTATGAAAGAAAGATGAATTTCAGTGATTCTGTTGGAATTATCTTGCTGGATCTAATGCAGCTTCTTAGTTTGGCTACTGCAGATATAGGTATACTGCATTTGTTGCTTTGTCAAAGTATTAGAGAAGCCAGGGCAGTTTCATACTTTTGTCAGTTCTAAACAGTAATAAAATATAGTAGGATTACTTTCTAAAGAGCCCCCTTGTGGCTATACACTGTACATTAACAATTAAACTGTAATGGCACAGGAAACCTAAAGCCCCTGTACATACCACAACACTGTGTGCTATGTGTGTACAGGTCTGCTTGACTGACATCTTCCTAACTCAAGGTCAGGCTTCTGCACTAGTGACACATTGATTCTTTTCAGTGTTTGCAGACTATACTTCAAAATTGCAGCTATGTTCCACCCACTTTAGAGGTCTAATCAACCAATGGGATATAGCATAAAATCCCATTTTGATCCAATATACTTTCTATGTTCTACTCATCACAAAAGAAACCATAGAACCAGTTAATGAAAAATTGACATTTTAATGGAAACTAAAATTGTGAACACAAACTTGTCTTCCCCTCTTTATTTATTGGCGCTATTACATGGTCTTGGATTTTGAGGGTTATCATCATGCTTTAAAACAAAAAAGTACAATACAAATATTTTAATGTGATAAATGTTAAATAAAATGTTAATCAGACCGCAGTCAAAACATTTAATGTCATCTTGTAAGATGCAATTGTGTTGTTTGTTGAGGGGGTTAGGGTAAGAGGAGTGTTGACAAAGACACACACCATCCACTAGGGAGGACATAGGACTTTCTCCCTTACGTAGCTTTAGCAGTACACAACACCGCCAAGAAACACTGCCCGTGTTCAAATGTAATCTGTAGAGCCATAAACACTGTACTGTACCTCTCCAGTGCCAGAGGAACATTTGCATGAAGAGCCCTAAATTAAAAATGTTCAAAAGCAGCAAGGACAATGATTGGGAAGATCAAATCTCCCATTACAAAGGATTACTGGATGAAAAAGCAGCACTTTCAGTATTTGTTTTATAGTTTATTTTAATGTAATCCTTTTGGGGTTCTTTACCACACGTATTTATAGTATGTAAAGTGACATTCAGCTGCTACAGTAGTGACTTCACTGAATTTGTTTTTTATTAATACAAAAGATGGACATCACATCGGTGCACGGGCCATAGATTATCTGAATATCTGTGACGTGTACCTTTGGCGAAAGCAGATTCAGCATTCGAACTGCACGTTAACAACCCCCTTAACTCGCACCCCCTTACATTTTCAAGATCAATTAAAAAAAAACATTAAGCAAACATTTGAAGGAATACATTTTAGTTGCGTTCATCCCAACTATTCCATGAAATGCATTCATAGAGAATCTTTAGAAAATATTGTAAATATATTAACATTGAGGTTATATGGGAAAATAGGTCTAATCCAGACATATTAATCAGCAATTTATTATTCTAACATGAGATATTTATAATCACTATCATTGTCTCATAGTTTCTAGAGTTGTGCATCTATGGATACATTTGTGACATTAAAATATTATGTTTTTTAAATTAGTTCCAATTGAAACTGTGCTACCTCAGATCTGAATGATAAACTAGTGCGTACTGTATATATGCCAGCAAATTATACATTTTTTTTTTTTTAAATCAGTCCCATTGAAGTTTTCTAGCTCTAGAAAACATCTAACATCCACATAACTTTCAACAATGTTCATGTCACTTAAAGGAAATTAAAAAGGTGGCTGTAGGAAAAGAAATTGAGCATTGTAAATGCAACAGGAAAACAAAATCATGGCACAGCTATTTGCTAGAAGCAGTTTTTAAAACAAAATAAAGAAATTGCTGTAAAAGCATACACAGGCATCTGAACATGAGTTTCTGACAAGTCAGGGGAAGTTGCGTAAAATACAATGCACGCACACGGAGGTCAAACGCCAAATAGCCCAACTAGTTAATCAAAACCTGCATCAGCATTCTTGAGGCAATTGCACACCCTGAGGGGAATGAAAATACAATCCTTTCAACAAAAAGCATGTCACACATTCTGCCACCCCCAATGCTTATATTTTCATAAACTAAAAAAAAAACATTTTTTTTTTTAGTTTGCAGGCTACAAGTCTAACACAGGGTTAACTTTTAGATGCATATTACTGTAGCCTTCTTCTTAAATTAAGTGCGTTAATAAGGAGGGGCCGTGGGAAAAGAGGCCACAGAGGGGGGATTAATATGCAACGCAGTTTTCTTTACCCTGTTGTACATACACACAAAAAATAAAATAAAAAGCAACCAAATAATAAACGCTATTATTTTAGACCAATTTAAAAGGTGAAGTAGCATTTACATTATGATTAAGTAACTGTCTATTAAGCCCGGCCACAAAATTAAAAATAAAATAAAAAAAGCTAACCCAGACAGTTTAAATACTAATGGCATCCATTAATAACTACATTCTTATTCATAATATAGAATCTGAAAACAAGCAAATTGCACGCTCTGCATCGGAAGCCAAATAGCATTTTAAACTCCAAAGAAATATGTTTATGAACATTTTGCAAAACGTAGTTAGCAAATTATGAGTTAACATTTCCCCTCTGTTACACACTAATCAGATTACATCAGAAAGCACTGCACTTGAAACCTGATAGCCACATTGTTGCTATCCCATATAAACAACACAGACGCTAGTGACATCAAATCAAGGATGTTTAAACAATGAACAAAACAAATTAACCATCGTTGATTGCAAGATTACTGTCTAGTATAGGTGGAAAAATACAACGCATGAAGCAATGTTCTACATGTAAATAAACTGAAATGAAGACACCTAAAAAGTATTAATTGACAGCACCTTGCATGCAATGACATTGTGTTATCTGAAATAATTATGTGTTTATCACAGCATATAGAACTTGTGTGTTTGACTCCAATTAGGCATTTGCAATTTGGGCACATTACATGACACTGGCCATTTGGCATAAATCAATGATCAACATAGTCATGGCTTTATCAACACTACCTGAGTTGCATTTAATAACTCTGTATTCCTCTTTTTCCCCATCCTATCATCTAAAAAGTAACAGCCCAGAGCCATTTCAAGGTTTTTTTTTTGTTTTGTTTTTTTTAAATATCAGCACATATAGCTCTAGTAATTTCAAGATAAAAGCAATTAGTTTAATTAAAGTGCTATTAATCTATACACACACACACTAACCAAGTCAGAACAGCGGGCATTTTCTTCCTCAGCTGAGCGCCACTCAGACTGGGAAAATACCTAATGCCGGCCATTTAGCATGTTAGCAAACCTTGGCTTAAGATCTTTCAGCATGTCTTCTAGCAAAGCAATGAGATTTTTGGAATATGCATTAGAGTTTTAGTAACACGCAATACAAGCATGACATCCAAAATCATTGAATAAGTTACTACAGGCCGCACCAGCATTTGAGAGTGATGTTCATATAGTCCCATGTTAGCTCTCTGGAGGCTCCATGGGATCACCGGGTGGGTGGTATTGCACACTAAACATGTTATGCACAGTAAAACATCTACTCAATTTCACATTTAAAACACAGTATGACAAAGTGGCAACCTCTGGTATATTATTGCAGATGTTATTTGATATCGTCTTTGTGTGGAAATGAACGGTGACGTTATGGCTCATTCAAACATGCATGAAAACAATGCCAGCAATCACAGAAAATGAGTTACTGAAAATGTGATTAGTAATTTTTTTAAGCAAAATAATTGGTAGGTACATCCTGAGTCTTGTAGCGAAACAAAAGAGGCCCAAAAACACAGAAAAACAATAAAATTGTTACTTACTCCTCCAAACGATCACTACCCTCATTTATCTCTAAAATGCATCTCAACATTTGGAATACATTTTTTAATAAAAAACACAGATGAAAGGGCTGCACAAGTGTCAGACCACGTGAAATGTGTAAGCTTTAGTTACTTTAAAAGACTAACTTTGAACCGGACACAACCTGATTTTGCGGACTTTAAAATGGTAAAAGGCAGGGGTCCTTCTTTCCAACTGTTGTCTGTTGCAGATAGAAATGCCTACTGTATATCTCTTAGTTTAGAGAAAATTGTGTTTGGAGGAAAAGAAAAGCAGAGCAATCAGTTACTTGCTGGGCATTCCCCATCTCCCCTGTATTTAAGACAGTTCTCCCTTCCATTTCATGCAGAAATCAAACTAAAAAAGATGTGCATGTATAAATTTAAATTATCTGATCTGAATGTATGAAAGGAAAAAAATAAAATAAAAAACTTCCGAGGGATCCTACAGTCAAACTGATGGTTGCCTCAGTCCCATGGACAACCAGATAAAAGGCTTGAGAGGTTCAGTGAACACTTTTCTTTTTTGTACTAATGCAATCTCCAAAGACCATCGAGAAGCTGAGAGCGGTCCAACACTTACAGCTCGTTGTCGCCAAGTGTCCAGTCTTATTGTAGAGGCAGGGTACATCTTTAAAACATCTCGTATGAGTCCATTTCTCTTAACGTCGAGTCCATTCATATGATGTCACCCCCTTTCCAACTACAACACAGTCTGTCACAACACTTAAGTCTTGTTTGTCAGTTGTGATTATAGTTATCCAACAAGACCATAGCTGCAGCACCCAGGAGGGGAGCAGGTTAGCACTGGAGTCAATTTACCTCACTGGTCTGGTCCATGCTTCGTTCCATCATAAACTACAATTCTTTTTGGATCTAGAGCAGGTAGCAGAGGAACATGAGAGCATTAGAGAAGTTCAAAACTGTTCGGAACATGAAGCCAATAAAACCTCTTAACTACCGACTTAAAGACACGGTCAACAATGCCTCTGCCCAGAAAAACATTTTAGGAATGATAAAAAAAGTTACAAATAAAAACATGTAAGTGGACATTGCATCGATTGCATCTTAGCCTATTAGAAACTGGGTGTATGCTACTACTAAATAAATGCTATTCAGAGAGCATATGAAGCAAAGCCTACTGCATGCAATGTCTCTAGATATTAACTAGTGACACGACTGCTTTGTCACTTTAATCCCAGATACACTCGGCAACCACAATATTTTGAGATGAGCGTACCCTACCCAATTGACCCACACATCAATATTAGCCAGGCTAAGACACCCAAAAAGGGTCTCCCCTCAAGCTCGGCCCCCTTTTGTTGAGGTTCTCCTTTACTTGTATTACTACAGGTATTAATAATGCAATACCTGTATGAATTTAATCAGTTACCAGAACTGCATTTAACAATACAAAAACATAATGTGACACTGTTGGGAGGTCCTGACCCACACTATAAAACACATTGGCTTAACGGCATCTATATTTTAAATAAAACAGTTAACACAAGACAAGTTTACATTACCTTGTTTTTGCAGATTAAGGACGAATTCCATTTCTGTGGAAGCAAAACAAATATGACATCAAGCTCATAATAATGTAGAAAGTTTGAGAATCTCAGGTCCTGAAGTCACTTTCAGACCAAACGTGCCACTCATGCGTTCGCCCATTTCTACATTTACCTTTAGTGTGATAAGTGACAGCAGCTTTAGCATCAAACATCCCCCAGCTACACAGCCCGTCAAGGTCTCCAGGCTGCGTCTGCTCCTTGGACATGCCAAAGGACAAGGCAGGCACCGGACCATAGCCAGGTTTAGCAATGCTCTCCTTGTTTGAAGAGGACACAGTAGACCCTGGCGTCTTGGCCTCGCTCTCCTGGTCACAGAGGTGAGGCTTTGCTGCCGCCTCCTCCACCAGCGCACGTGCAGGAGCACACGCCTTGGATGCATTGCTAGTTCTTTTTTCTGGCTCTTGAGCCGGTGTGAGTGGCTCTGGGACTGATGGGCTAGCGGCCGCAGGAGCCTCTCCTTGTGGCGGAGCCACAGTAGTCTTTTCCTCGGCAGCCGACCGGCCGCTCCCTGCATCTGGACCCAGGTTGGGCTCATTGATGAAGGAGAGCCCCCACTGGTTTTGGAAGATGTCCCCCAAGGCTTTCTGATTTGTCTGAGCAGCCGGCGGATCCGGTTGACGAGCGCTAGGGAGCATGGGTTGCATATTTAAAGGGTAAATTAAACGAGTGCACTTCCTAAGCTCGTAAGCGTCCCCGTCTACAGGCCTGGGTGCGGAGCTACAGTTACTGTCCGGAGGAGATGCTACATTCTCGCCACTTGACGGGAGGCATGGGGCTGCTGGAATAAAACTAGCAGCGGGAGCAAAGAAGGTGCCCACTGATGGGCAGCTGGCCCCAGTTCCAGAAACGGGGCCGTTAGTAAAGCTAGCTGAGGTGATGGTTTTCATAGCGGACATGGGGACCTGGGACAGTCTAACAGGGGGGAGCAATGTCTCCCCTCCGGCTTGGCCCACTTTGTTGAGGTTCTCCTTGACTTTACTTGCATAACTGATCTTGGGCACAATTTTTGCACTGCTATTGTCCACAGGGAATACTGGAGGGGGCTTAAACAAAGTCCACGGGTCCTCTTTGGAAGCGGAGGAACGCTTGGCTTTGTGCCTCTCCTCAAACTTCTTACCAAAGGTGCCTACGGTTTTGCCATCCAAGTTCTTCCTCAGAGATTCACTCACCGGAGTCTCAGAGGCACCTGCCCGCCTCACAACAGGCTGAGCATCTGCTTTATAATCAGCTCCTATAGCCTCAAGTCTCGAGTTCACACCCTTCTCCTCGGAATCCGCATTGAGAGTGACCGACTCCTGCGCACCGTTGTCCTGCTGCATGTTTCTCTCCTGGTCTCTATTCACATTCTCAGTGCTCTTGATGCCAACGCACCTGGCCTTGCGTTTCTTGGGGGTAGTATATCCACCCTCGGAGCCGCTGCCATCATTGTCCTGAGGTTGCTTGCTAGAATAGCCATTTGTAATAAAGCCACAGTAAACGCCGTTTGCAAGCAATGCAGAGTCTCTCTTCTCCAAAGGCTGGCCCTCGTGGTGATTTAAATCCAGGGCCTTTTCTTTGCCATGTTTAGTGTCCATGCTCTTATTATGGTCCAAACTTGTGCTACTCACGTTTGGAACAAACGTGTGCAGCTTTTGTGCAGTCTTCTGTTTCACACTTGCATTTATCATGTGTCTGCTACCATTGTTGTTGATGCAGGGATGTGACAAGCCAACTGTGTCCGATGCATGTAGCCTCTTCTCCCCTTCCACATCATCATTTATTTTTCTACAGTCTGGAAAGGGAAATGATCAGTTTAAAAGCACAGTATCAGAAAACTGCATGTGCTGCTTAACCGCTTTAGCATTGTCAGGTTTTGGTTTTAAATTATGCCAGCTATAAAAGTGAATCCCAACGGAAGTTCAATTAATTCTGAAAGTGTTTTAAGGTCAACTTAACAGTCTGTGCACAAGCAAATAGGCTAAATGCTGAGTGCATTCTATACAAGAACAGTTCAACATAAAACAAAAATGCAAATTATATTGAATACCATAGACATTCTGTAGGCCTGTGCTGGTGGATTTGCCATCAGCAATATTGGCAAGTGTTTCACCTCACACTTTTTCAGGGATACAACTTTACAAAGTCAGTTTATTTTGCACAGAATTATAATATTCAAGTTTTGTTAAAGAGCCAAGTCATAGTAAGGAGAACAGGGCACATAGGTAGCCTAAAAGTTTACTTGGAACATTTGACTAAAGTCGCATTTATACTGGCTGAATTTGTTCTCTTAATTCTAATGACAATGTTGCACCTTCATTTTCATGATGCACACAACACTGTCAATATGAAATATCCCTGCTTCACAGGACACATAAAAATAAAGGTATATGTGCAATATAAATAGTGAAGTATAGGCTAATAAAAGTTACAAAACACACTACATATTTATGAATACATGTATTAATTCAACAAGTATGCAGCAAAGTGCTCTATCACAACACTTGAAACCAACGATGCATGTTAATGTTGTAAAAGCGCTATCAGAAGGACATGTAACAAAACGATGCAAATGGGAACTGGTATAGAATGTCAGTGAACCATAAATAGGAATACCGTAGGAGACTTGGGAATTGCAGTTTCAAAGAACTTCCAAGACAAGGGGATGTGGGACAAACAAGGTCCTCTATGCAATCGTTGACTACGCTGGATACGTTCATCAATATTAATTATGCAATAAATTGATATTGCTACGGTCGATTGTCAGCAATCTGGTCAGCTGTGGCAGAGCACAGTAACTGGGCTGTTTGCGTGGCTTCACGCTGACTGGACAACATGCAACAGGCCCGCAAGAGATGGCTAGCACTAGCTAATATCAACTAGCCAATCCCATTTTTGTCCCCTATCGTATTCAGTGTCTAGATTTTGTTTGCAACATGTCTATAAGTGCAACTGCACACCAACGACACACAGTCTGAACGGATTGTCTCAATAGTTGCGCCGCTTCCACACCATTGGGCAACTGGGCAACTAGCCAGGTAGCCTAACTTTAGCATTAGCACACTGGTGTTCTAACATGGCCGACAGGAAACGGCAGCTCAGAACATTCCAGTGGAGCCGGCTTGTTTCCCCAAAACTGGACATAATACACTAATATGGTCAAACCCCAACCTAATGCCGCACATTAAGGAGACTTCACAATTCACATATGGTACACATAGC
Source organism: Amblyopsis rosae (assembly GCA_025399935.1). Classification (NCBI taxonomy): domain Eukaryota; kingdom Metazoa; phylum Chordata; class Actinopteri; order Percopsiformes; family Amblyopsidae; genus Amblyopsis; species Amblyopsis rosae. Next base: position 2,117,949 of record JAODTR010000006.1, on the reverse strand, counting down.
ATGCATGACGGCCACATGGGATTCTAATTACACTTACAGTGAATTTGCACAAGAAACATGCGTGCTGAAACCGGCGCGCAAGGTCAATACCCGATATGTCAAAACCACCACCAGCGACAACTGTCACGCAACGTCACCTAACTAGCCAACTAAGTTTTTCTTAATTATTCATTGCAAGTGCAACCATCTCACTAGTAGCAACCACTCTACTCAATAACACAACAACTAACGTTAATAGTATATTAATGTGGAACTGCAAACGATCTACAATAGTAGCTACTGTACCCAAGTCCGCAATCACGGCTGAGTTTTCGTTACTTAGCTAAAGCTATTGGCTCGTTGACATTAGCTGACTACGATAGCTACTAGCCAGTATTAGCTAACTTTTCCAGACGGCCCAACCTGTTTTCTTCGTCTGCGTTTCCTGATGCTGGTACTGGAAGTGGGTCTGATCATGTTTTACACAAGCTGTCTGTTGGATGGCACTTGTATCTTCTGCGTGGTGGTAATATTTCTTTTCTTGTGCCCGATCTTTGGGCTGTTCCTCCATTGAAGTGTAGGATACCGGACTTATTTAGCCAGTACAGAATAGTCCAATCACTGATGCCAGTTTAAAACGGAAGCTATTTGAAGCCGATGTAAACGTCAGCAGTCTACAATGATAGCCTACCGTACTATTTTCGGTGGTCGCAAGTAGGTTATTAAAATCATGTTTTGTATTTCGCACAGTTATTCCATGCAGGGCGAACACTTTTAACTGTTGGTGAAATAAAGGCCATGTCACTGTAAATGCCTAGTATTTGTAATGTTTTGCCGAAAACGTGACTAGTGGGGTGGGGTGGGGTTCGTGATGTACAATCATATGACCAACGGTGCTGCCTGCCACGTCTCCACGCAGGGGGGATTGCCTTCAATACATTTATTGTCATGCACTCATTCCTTTTCAGAAAAGCCTATGTAAATTATGTGAATCTTATATGTACCGGTAATAGGAACATTAATGTCGGCGTTCTCCTAATTACCTAATATAGCATATAACTGCATTGTAATCTACAATACCCACAATAAATGTTTTTTGCGGTAGCCTACAGTAGAGTGAACGGATCCCAAATATATGTGGCCGTGGGTGGGACAGGGAATTGCCGTTTCAGTGGGAAAATGTGGTACATGGTTATGTTACAAATGAGAGGTATCCCTAGTCTCCCTTAAAAAATAAACTTTTTATTCAAATTTTTATTCAACTTTTCCTCCCTTAAGTGCTTTGTTGTGTTGTGTTTTATTTGTCAATGTCTCGCTGCATGGGAAATTCCTCCGATCGTTACTTACATCTAGCCGTTGGTTACTTTTTCAATGTAATTCGTTACATTTAGTTACCAGACTTAAATTATAATCAGCAACGTAATTTGTGGAATTTTGTAACATAATCGTATTACTTAAATACTTTATGATTAGCCTACCGGTCCCTCACGCCTAGACATTGTTTTGTGAATCCCTCCAAAGCAATTTACTGCATGTTGCTCAGGAGATGATCAGATTAAAGTAGGGCTTTATTTAAATGACAAATTAATGAAAGGTTAATATGAGAACAGCCAATTGTTATATACTTTATGCATTTTTCTTCTGCAAGCTTCCCTTTTAAGTTTGAATTCACTGATTCCACTAGCTGATACAGTAACTGTAATGGACAGTTTCTGTTTTTATTTTATTTATTTTTAAAAAAATTGCGGGGGGGGGGGTGTTTGTAAACCTATGTAACTGAATCAGCTATGAACTGATTACATGTAATCAGTTACCTCCTAACTCTGCTTACATCATCAATAAATATGTGATCCCAGTCCAAAAGCAGCCATGCAAGCCTCCGCAGACACTTCCTCCACCGTGTTTCACTCATGAGCTTGCTAGTTAACTTTTGTTTCATCTTTCTGCATACCTTGCGCTTTTCATTACTTTGGTAACATGTAATCTTGGTCTTGTCAGTTCACAAAACTTCAGAATATTTTTGACTTTATCTACATGCAAATGGTAATCTTGCCTTCCGATTCTTAGTGGTTTGTGGTTTGTGTCTTATTGTGGTATGTAGGCTCTGCCTCTATTGCTGCTCTCTGTTTAAGATGGTTGATTGAGATATCTTCACCCCTGCCACGTGGAGCTGGTTTGTGATGTTACTGACAAATGTTATGGAGTTTATCTTCACATCTCTTACAAAGGTTTTCCTTGGTCGACCCAAGGAAAACCAGAGGTTTGTTGGTCAGTAGGCGGTTTCTATCTTGACATTTCAACTTGGTGTAAAGGCTATACCCAGTGTGTGCAATATCAACACTACAAAAGACTAAAACCAAGAGTTCATTATTGTTTAACCAGGGGCAGCAACGCTTGGGTTACATGCATATTGCAAACAATTATTTTCTATGTAGCCTAATGGAGTGGAGACATCACAAACCTCTGTGTGTGTTCTCAGCTCCTCTGTTATTGTGTGTGTTTGTGTGTGTGTGTGTGTGTGTGTGTGTGTATGTGTGTGTCCATATGGCCATGTCAGAGCATCTTGGTCTGAGATGCTGGTGCGACATCTACTGTATAGTGGCAGACAATATCATACATAGTTCCATTAAAGCTGTGTGAAATCCAAAACAGTTCAATCTGATTTCTAACCTACAGATGTACAGTATAGTTAACATATTTGTCGATATATAGGTCTACAGTGCTTCTCTGCATTTTTGCACTATTTTGGCTTTTCAGCTCATAAAGGAGAAAGTAATCAGTTTGAAATCACACTATTTTTAACACTCATCATCATTGTGATATCACCTGAAGACACTTCTGGCACAGAAGAAAGCAAATAATCACAGACTAAATCATCCCATAGTTTGTTTCCTGTAAGGCGCAGAGACATTTGGATCATCAACCGATCCACTCAAAACGCATCAAAATTGACAAATACGATATATTTTATATAGTTCATTAGCAAACAGTTCTGAATACCACAGACATTGTCGAGTTGGTTTGTAGTAAAAACAAAAAGCAAAGCTCAAAGCATGGATGCCAGGTTAGCATCCAAATACCAACAGTGCACCTGTGGAGAGATAATTAATAAACAACTTGCATTTTTGCTCACAAACATGCCGAACAGTGATTAATTACCAGTAACATTTTATTGTTAATTTTAACATAGAGTTAGTAGGTATGCGTAATACAGAAATGATACAATATTATGTTATAAATAATAAATGATACAATATTATGTTCTGATGCATATGATACATCTGATGTGATCATTTAAATTCCATTTTGTTAATTTAATTTCAGTTTTAATTCAGTATACATATCATAAATATTGACTTTTGTTGAGTGAATACAGATTGAGACTAGTTCAATTTTAATAGTTTTGTGTCAATTCAATATGTTATAGCTACCTCGGCATCAGGCCACATCCTAGGGATTTGCACAAAAGTAAAACAACGCATGCCAATCTGTTTCCATCCTGAAGGACATGCTCTTCTTCTGTCCCAGGCCACAACTGTCAATCACAGTTGCGCCCAATCATTGCCCTCTAACATGTCCTCCTCCGTCATATTCACCAACAGCCTCCTCTGTCCATCCCCGACCTCTTCCACAAGTATCTCCTCTTCCACAGGCATTCATTCCATATGCATTTCTGCATGTGCAAGGAAATATAACACATTTGTTAAAGTAGCATATTAGTACTGTAGGTATACTGAAATATCACACACAAAATAGAATGTTATCAAATATTACCAATTGCTTTAAGAATATTATGGCAAAAGATTACAATAATAATTTAAGCTGTAGCTCAACTCACCCACTAGAGGGAGCTCATTGGTTTCCATGGCAGGATCTAGAACAACTGGAGTTTCACACACGTACACACGACCGCACACATGCAGACACACAGAGCCGGCACACACATGGATATTTAATAATCATAATTTGTTATTATTAAGGCCAGGAAATGTGTTGATACACTTAAATCAACATATTCTGTTTAAGGGGAGCTTCATTAGTTCTATTTTTGCACATTTGATTTTAGTTTGGTAAGATTTTGGAAATTCTGACAATACTACTGCTTGTGTGGTTGGCCCAATGGTTCTCCTCCTCCTTAGACTTTTTTGATATACTTAATCACCATTTTCTCTATTTGAGGGGAGATTCATTAACATTTTTGCACACTTGATTTTGTTTTGGCCAGATTTTGGAAATATTGACTTATGGTTGGGCCCAATGGTTTCTCCTCAACGAGTTAGTTTTATTTGCTTTCTTTCTCAGGAAGGTTTTCCCCTTTCCACCGTTTCTATGGTGTGTACTGTGCATCACTGGGTGAATGTTGCTTGGTGTCTTAACAGTGAACTGTATACACTAGCCTGCAGCTGTGGTCAGAGCTAGACCTGTGCAGAGCAGCAGAGCATGTTGAAAGTCTACATAGATACATTTAGATACATTTGTATTGTTATTACATAAAAGGGTCAGATATATCTGGAAAAACAAACTAAATGTATGCTGCTGTGAACACTAATACGTAATAAATTGCATTATTAAAATTATATAGTGTTCACGGCAGCATATTTTAAGGGAAAAAATCTAATTTGAAATGCCTTTACTTTTTTATTAAATACACATATCTTATCTCACATACTTATGAACAATATTACTGTTGCAGCCCCAACATGAATAATCAGATGGAGTCTTACGTGTGATGGCCAAAGATTCAAACTATTGTTTGGCTAGGTAGAAGTCTTATTTTTATGTTATGTCATGTGAACTATGTAATAATAAAATGTGTCCATAAATCGTTGTTGTGAGTGTTGCCGACTGTTTTTTGCTATGAATTAAAAGCTAATCGCAGGAAAATTTCTTAATTTCCTTGTATGATATTAAAACAAGAGTGTGAGTCTCTTAACTTTTATTTTGTTTTAGCTTTAACATCCAACATATTGCAAAGACGACATGGAATGTGTGTTGAAATCCAGAGTTACTGTAGGCAGTAGCACTGAAGTGAAAAAAAATGCGTTCAAAGAAACAAATTAATCTTTTGTAGAATAACCCTCGGTAACAAAACATCTTCCACGTATTGAATAAACATGGAACAAAATGCGTCATAATGTTCCTTGGTCTTCGTGTCGTAGAATCTTGTAAGTGAGCCAATACAGGATGTTAAACACTAGGAAACTCATGGGAAACACAGCTCGTGATATGGTATCAATGCTTTTTGAGCGTTCAACAAAGCGCCTTCGGATGTCATAGTAGCCTAACCCTGTCGGTAAATCAGCAAATACTGGTGTTGTGTCCATCTCTGGCCCCTCTCCCTTCGCCATAGCAATTCCATATGCGAAGAATAGCTCCTCCTGTGCCAGCTCCTCTTCCTAGAAGACAAATAAAGTACTACCAATAAAACTACATTGTTTTAATGAAATAAAGGTCGCCATTGTGCTAAAGGTAAAGTCAGCTATTGCAAGCTAACTGTAAGCTAATGCATGCTTTGTAAATTCACCACCAAATATATCCTCACAGTTTGCTAGCTTACCGTTCTCTGTGAGTGTTAAAAAAGTAATCAGATACTTCTACACAGCCCTGGCTCTGGAATTAAGGAACCTAAACAAATTGGCAAACAACGCTTTTTAATCTACAAAGCCGTAGTAGGCCTTGACTTTTGATTTGAGCTCGATTTAGCAAGCGTTCAAGAAGTACTGACCATGCCTTTAACTGAACAATGGTGTTTCAAGTGATACTTCTATTTTTAGTGCGTCATCCTCAACTCAAATACATGCTTTTTTTATATTTCAAACCATTATTGGTTTTCCATTGTTATAAAAAAATATGCTCTTCGTACTAAGTCACATGTGAGCTGAGAGAAACCAACTGAGGCCTTGAAACAACATATACTGTATGGTTTATTAAATATAAGGACCAAAGTATCGTGACGAAAAGTGTGGACTGTAAGGAAGCAATAAAGTCAAAGGTTATACATTCATTACCCCTACATTTTCCTAAATCGGTCACAGGTGGTTGAATAATCAAATGAGTGTACTACATACAGTACTGTACCTTTGCACAGACGCTGCATTGCTGAGCTTTTTTCCTACGTGGAGTGCTGCTGCCGGGCACATTGTTCCCCTTCACTTTGCTGTCTCCACGCCCCTGCTGTACAAACAGGGTAAAAACAGGCAACATGAACTTTGTGATCAAGGCTAGTATCTAGAAAGACAAACAGCTTCCACCAGTAGAAACAAGCATGTTATATGGTAATGGTGAAATGTGTTCAAATACAACTTCTATTTTACAACCATTTAAATGAATTAGCTTGACACCGCATGCTGCAAATGCTGTATAACAACACTGCTAATATACAAGCAGACCTTGCAGACATTGAGCCATGTAGGCTTCCTCGCGCTGCTTCATTTTGTCAATATTTTATGACTGCAGAAAGGTTGGCCCATTTTGTGTCTGCTATTTTTATTTGGTTTTTCTTTGAAGGTGAAGCATCAAGACATTGTGTAGCCTATATTTGGTCAGAGGTACAGTATAGCAGGAGGTGATGGCTGGAATTAACTACAGGTCAATGAATGCTCTATGAGCGGTGCAGTTCCAGCATAGGGGGAGGTAGTGACACTAACATAGCCAGAGGGGTGGGTGGCTGCAACTCACAGCTCTCTGACACTGGTTGTTGAGCATCTTCCTCCTCCGCCTGAAGAACTCTTTGTGCTGACGCGAAACAAAGTTAACGGTCGCGTATTCCAGCAAGGCAGCGAACACGAACAGGAGACACAGCCATCCAGATGTCTATGGCTTTCACGTACGATACCTGCACAACAAGGGATATTATTGCTGTTTAGAGGCTACAGTTATGAATGTGGAGATCTCTGGTCCTAAGTGTAGTTCTTTATTTGCACTATAAATGTACCGTTTGTTTCGTTTGATAATAATATGGACATTATTATGTGTTGTTAAACTAGTTAATAGAGCAACCAACTATTAACAATTGTTAAGCACAGACATGTAACCGTGTTACAAATACATGGATATACTGTAATTATGCAACATATATCATTTAATGTGTAGACTACATTAGCCCCCCCCCCCCACTATGTCCCACTATCACTTCCTATTGGTGCCCCCTCAAACTGTCAATCTTACCTCACCACTGCACTTTCCATATTTGACTTGGGAGGAGCTGTTACAGCACGCACGCACACACACACACACACACACACCTTTGGCAAGGAAGCCCTGGAGCCAGAGCTTTGTGTTGTCATGGTGAGCACCGTAGTGATTCCCAGGCCGACCCTGGCAGGGGCGGCGTCCATGTTGATCCAGAACGATACCCAGGACAGGATAACTGTGAGTAGGCTGGGTATGTACATCTGGATGAGGTAGTAGCCCATTTGACGCTCCAGATAGAACTTTACCTCTATACAGGTAAATTTACCTAAGAGTGTGCAAAGCCAAAATGCAACCCAAAGTTAGTTACTTACCAAAAACTATAAAATTTTGTATTGAAATGTGATCAAATTGTGTCAAAGTTGAGTACAATTCAAGATTAAAAAATATTTAATTAGTATTTTTATAGTTTGAGCTGAAACATTTACTGCGTACGACCATAATTACCTTTCGAGGTATATTTCTTTTCCAATATAACATACTTTAGTTTTATTGTACATTTACCTGTGTTGTAGTGCTTGGTGCAATAGCCAAGACCCTTCTCCTCCTTCAGCACAAATTGGGGGAGCTGTAGATCATCTGCCACCTGCACAGGACCCACATCCAACCACTGGAAGATGAGGTCGTTCATGGTATAGCCAACTACAGAGACAGACAGACAGACAGACAGACAGACATATAATCTTGTGCCTGCAGCTAAAAACAATCAGCAGCATTCTGTAATCAGTAGGTCGGGACCACTGAACGGTCACAAAACACTTTTGGGAGGGTCATGAAATTAAAGGCGGCATCGTCAAGCTACGACAAGCAGTTTACAAATAAGTGTACACACTCACAACTTTCAAGCTGCATTGTGAGGGTCTGACTGTCCATTGGGAAATTCTTCATGTTCATGGGACAGGACAGGACCAGTGTGAGCCTGAATGACAGAGACAGGAGTACGGTGGGACAAAGTGGTCTCACCTGTGACAGTGGCAATCCGACTGAGCAAAGCACAATGCACAATGCAGCTATCAGAGCAGAAGATGCAATGTAACAGCCACGGGACATCGTGAAGATTTGCTATATTTACACACAGATGCTTTCTAGGCTCCTCAGAATCAGTCTACGTCCCTCACTGAACACTCACACCACAGCAAACACTCCCAATGGCATAAACCAATGATCTCACCTTCTTAAACCCTCACCCATCAGCACATAAAGGGTGCCACCATGTGTTTAACTGACAAGTCACCTAAATGCAAATGGAATACTGACACAACAGTGTAAATTGCAATTTATTGCTCGAAGGAGCAGCTGGCTGAATTTTACTTACAAATGTGTTTGCCTCATCCAATTAAAGTCATTCATATTTAATAATGCCCATTCTTGAAATTAGTCATATAATTTCAAGGAATAATAATAATAATAATACCGCTAGTGCTAATTTTTGTCTAATGCGCTGTGATTTGTCTATTGTTCTTAGACAGGCAAAATATAAATGCTGTACAATTTGATTAAAACATTTAGTTAATCTTAATGCTTAGGAACTTAATTTGAACATTCAAAATACAGGCGGTTGTCGCATCCAGTAGCACACTTCAGTATATTGTATAATATATTATAGAATAGTAAAAGTAAAAGTAACTACAACAATAATAATAATAAAAATAATAATATTTATACACTTAGAGATTTTATTTTTGGTAAATATGTGTAATAACTTTAAGTAATGTATTATTTAAAGACAATAATCTCAATGTAGCAGTTCATGCTCTACATATTTACTTTACTACAGTCAGAGAGGTTCCTAGGTTGTTTGAGAATACAATCAGTAACCACGGTTATCACGCATGCAAATTCCCTTTATAAAGAAATATGTCATGCAGGAGGACGTGCCAGTACAGTAAATACTATATACAGTTTGATAAAACAAATGTTTTACATGGGGCTGTATGCAGATTTCACACAGGCTATATTAAAAAACAGAACAATAACACAAAATAAACAAAATAATGCTAATCACCTGATGCTATAGAGTACATTGCCATTTTGGAAAATCCGGAGTAGTTTGTTGTCGGTGGTAACCTCGTGAAAGTTAGCTCCCTTTTCATTGGCAAAGAACAGGTCAGGTTTCCATATGGAATCCAGCATGGAGGGGTCTAGATCCAGGGAGTCATCCGGATACTCCTTATATGCCAGACGTGGGTCGTTCCACTGTTGGCACAGAAATACATTGAGCCGGTAGTCCTGTGATGTACGGAATGAAGGTTCGAATGAGACTGAAATATACTGAAGTTAGCACTAAAATGCCATACCTATCATTATACAGTATACAGTTATACAGTATAGGTCTTTATTGTATGCCCAGATTCACTATGGATAAATGTACATTGATAAACACCATCTTTGTGCATTGGAGATATAGGCTACTGCACCTGCCAGCAGACACACTGCACACACACAAGAGCACAAGAGCAAACTATAATACAAGTGCATGTGCATGTAGACTTTCAGGAGGAACATAACCTGAAAGATTGCAAACTCTATTTTAGATTCCATCAATTAAATTCCAACAAATATATTGTAATTATGTAACTTATTAATGTTAATATTTTGTTAAAAATATATATATATATTGTCAATGCTGTCTCAGACTTTGATTTATATTAGACTGGCTGTGCCCGACTATTGCTATCAGCTCAAGGGTTAGAGAGATGACGTTGAAGTCAACTGTTTCCAAATGGTGGTAGATGAGGCGATCAAAACAGTTTTAGAAACGCCGATTGGTTCAGTGCTTTCCAATAGTTTCAAAAGTAACCAGAGGTCTACAGGCTACACACAGGCTAAAAGTCCCAGGTGATTCATTATTTCCTTGTAATCACTGCAACATTGAGAATATGTAGAATACTTCTAATGCAGGTACTGAAGTATTCTAGTATCATTCTAGTAGCAAAAAGCTTAAAACAGAAGTATTCAACACGGGGTCCTCAGAGGTACTGCAGGGGGTCCTCCAAGTTATTTGATCCCAAAGTTATTGTTGTCCAAAAATTATAATGTCAGAACATATACATGAACATAAATACCTGTGTTAATCTGTCAGAAATTATTGTAATGGCTTAGTTAGTGGCCCTCTTTTATATACGGCACTATAGGCCGCCCTACACATTATTGTTGGCCCAGCAACTAAATATTGTATACCATATTTACATATACCATGTGATAGAAACATGACACAGGGACCCCCTATCCGCCCAAAAAACTTTGAAGACCTCTGACTTAAAAGATGTGACACTGACTATTGTAGACTGATAATGGGCAATTACAGTAATTTAGCTATGCTGTTGCTGTTTGTGTCTACAACATGTTATTAATTACATAAATAATAAAGTAAAATACTTACCATTGTAGTTTCAGTAATAGATCCAAAACTGTTTATGAAGATATTGCAGGTGACATTCACAGGAGGACCTGGGAAAAAGGAACAGCCTGTTAGTTAAAGATACACTTCTCAGTTCCCTGGAACCCCAAGTTCCCTCCACAGCTCACGGTTAATGTTTGACATGTTTGTGCAAGTATTTGTAGAGGGAGGGTCCGTTAGAGAAGTGGTTCCCAATCTTTTTTATCTCATGTACCCCTTGAGCTGTTCTGCCACGGCAATAGTACCCCCATATTTGTGTGTCGGTGATTCCCCTAAATGTGTCCATTGTGTTAGCTAGCTGATTTAATTGATGTCCACGTGAACTTCAGAGTATTTTAACAATTGACACCTAGCCTGGATAATTATACAGTAGTTTGCATTCCTAGCTTATACATATATTTTACTGTAGCAATCGACATTTTGATTTTGTAAATATTTTGTAAATAATTTGTAACCCCCGATCTTTCCATGTACCCCCTGCAAGCTGCCCTAGGGGCACGCGTACCCCTGGTTGGGAACCACTGCATTAGAGGACGATGCAAGACACCCAGTTGGGGCAGGGTAGAGCAGTGTGAGCGACTCAGCACCGTGGGATGGGCATGAACTCTCTGAGCTTCAAGCCAATACTATGACAACAGTGTTGGTACGTGTTTGATTTGTTTGATACTGGTTTCAGACACAAACCTGGGAGTGCATGTGCCATCAACCCAATAGAGAAACAGCCATGACACTGTTCTACTGTGGATAGAACACGAACATTACGTTTTGCTATTTTTATGCTCTAAAGCCCACAACTCTCAATAAACAAATATGTGCTCAGTACACTCCCATTAGCGTAGTCCATCTGTCAACCACCGAGACGCTAAAACGTTTAGGTTGTTTTCTCAAAGGTAATAATTTATTGATTCTCCCTAAGTTTAATTTGTGCATTTATAGAGATCATTTGGGATTTAGCCAGTATGCACTATAACACATCAAGTGAATGTGACACAAGGGTCAAATGTATACATGAACCCCCTCCTGTCCCCCGAAAGATATTCTGCTTTTCGTCACAAATAGGAAAACAACAGAACGAGTTGGGTTAATATGCATACAATGCAGTTTGTAAAAAGAACCTAAAGCCATCAAGTGTAATGACACGTCACAAACAAAAAGGAGGGGGTGGGGGGGGAGTCTATACAGCCTACAGCTCTGTGGCTTGGGGAGCCATCTGTGAATGGTTTGTGCTCCTCCACTGCCTAGACTTGAATTCACACAACTGCATTACTGTAGCATTAAAAGATGTTGTTGCAGCCTAGAACACACTGCTGTTTACCTTTGAAGTTTGGTCTGATGCGAGCATCATAGCCTGATGTGTGGCCCATCAGCTTGTCCAGGAAGTCTGAGGGAGAGTGAGGTCTAACCGTCCTACTGGGTAACTTCAGGTCCTTACAGAGACCTGGCCTGCCAGGAGACCAGGATATTTAGTTATAGCTGGAAGTTTCATTGTTCCATCCTGTCATAGTGCATTTTCTTTCACAAAAAAAGAACCTATAGAAGGTCTTAATGCTATTAAGCAATTACGTTTGAGCAGTGGTGCAGGACTTGATGGTATTGAATATAGATTTATCAAAGTAGCTGCTCATATTCTCATATACCCACTTGCGGACTTATTTAACATGTCGCTATCTACTTCCGAACTACCAGCTACCGACCAAATCACTCAACAAATACTACTCTTTTAAAATTGACTATAATGATATATGCACTGCATCAGATAGGGATAATATAACTGGGGCAGTTTTATTGATCGCAGGAAGGCTTTTGATTTGGTTAAGCACTACTTATTGCTTGACAAATTACATCCAATTGGTTTATCATAAAATGCATTATTATGGTTTAGCTCATATTTGCATAATAGAAAACAATGTGTTGTCCTTCAAGGGTGTAAATCTGATATTCAACAAATAGGTGTACCGCAGGTTTCAACTCTTGGTCCACTTATTTTCTCTATTTTCATTAATGATCTTCCTTTAATTTGTTGTAACTCCTATGCTCAGCTACGTATATGCAGATGATACGGTCATTTATACTTCTAAACCCAATTTGTTACAAGTTCAAACTGCCCGTCAATTTGATTTAAAATCTTTACAAAACTGGCTGAGATGTAAGAAATTATGTTTTAATAAAACGAAATCTTATGTTATGGTATTTGGTACAAGACATGGTTTTAAAACAAAATCTAATCTAATCTTATTATAAAGTGTAGTGACGGTATTTCCCTTCAGAGAGTGGTTAAAATTAAATATCTGGAATTATGGCTAGATTCTGAATTTACATTTAAACCTCATTTTGACTATACTTGTCAGAAAATAAACTTTGGAACCCGTGTGGTATTCCGATCAAAAAACAGTTTTTCATCTTATGTTCGAAAGAAACTTTCTTCACAATGATTTTACCTTTATTTGACTATGCTGATATTGTTTATCAAAATGCATCAAAAACGAATCTCATACCACTAAATAGAGCATATCGCACTTTGTGTAGATTTGCTCTTGGATTTTCCTTTTTTAACCATCACTGTGATATGATTAACTCACTTCAATGGCCTTCTCCTAATATGCACATGCATTGGTTGCAATTTATTTTCTAACTATAATCTGAGGCATTTTACATATTTTTTCTCTACTCCTGCAGTCAGAAAAGAAATGTCGAAGAGACCATTTATGTTCAAGGCTCCTTCAGACTGGAACAAAATACCCTTAAATATAAGGTCTCTTACATCACTTCCCATGTTTAAAAACATGCTATCATCCCATTATGTTATCAACTGCTCATGCGTGTGATGGTATAATTCATTTTTACTATAAATAAATTTGTAACTATGACTTTATACAACTTTATGTACCTTATATATGGTTAAAAAGTGGTTGTTTAATTAATTAGTCATTTTTGTTTTTGTCTTAGTTTCTATTAACTGATATATATGTTAAAATGTATATTATTTTACTTTACAGATTTTCACTGTTTTGTTTATGTATGTGTGTAGTTATGTGCCTATGTTATCTATCTGTCTCTGTGCTCATGTATGTATTGTCTGTCATGTATGTAGGATCCCCTTGAAAACGAGATGATACAGTACATCTCAAGGGGATTATCCTATTAAATAAACTTGTCACACAAGCACATTAATAAATATGCTCGATACATGTACTTATTAATTAAAAGGTTCCATATTGAAATAATCTCATTCCACATGTAGGTTTTTAAACTCCATTTTAGCTATTACAATGAGTAGTATATGATAATTTTTTTTTTATATAAGGATAAGGATTAAGTAAGGATATAATAAATAATGTGCAATATGTGGGCCATTTCATTTATTTGCATATACCCAATTTTTAGTTTATCTGTATTTTGCCAAGTATCATGTTGTCAATTAAAATATTAAATGTACATTACATAAAAATGTTGGAGGGGGGGGAAATCAGTACACTACACTGTCAAGAGTTCGTTAATCAACAACATTTTAAATAGAAATAGTTTCTTACCTGAATGATAGAAAAATTATCGTTGGGACCCATACCAGACCACACAGAATGTGTGCCCGCATCCTGACGTTTGTAACATGAAAGACTCAATAAGAAATCCACTGAAAAACTAGTGTTATAGAAAAGCTGACAAGAAGCTCTGCTATCCAAGCTCTGGGACGGTATTATCTGAGAGCCATCCTCTTCTTTGCTGGTGTAAAGATAGTAGTGCTGTATATTTTAAAACCAAGTTTTCCGTGGGTGTGTGTGGAGAGGACTTCAAATTAAGTATTTTTTAAGGCCACAAGATCCAGGAATTACAGCAAGATTATTTAAAGAGACAGCACTGTTTTCATTTTTCTATTTTACAGCCTAAACCTGCCAGCATCAGATATTAAATAATATTAATAAAATTTGAAATTAAAATATGTAATATTGAAGAAAAAAAAGTGTATTGCAGTACAAGGAAATACAGCATACTGATAAAATGCAGCAAAACAAACAAAATTGTGATTTTTGTTTTTAACAAGCCAAATCAGATTTGCAAAGAAACCTCAAGCAGCCAAGAGACAAAAATAGAACTGAAAACAATTAATTATTGAGCAAAGTTGTGAAAACGTTTTTTTTTTTGTTTTTTTTCACCTGAACAGAAAAAGCACCAAACATCTTGAAAAAGATAGACCTAGATTTAGATTGTGTCACTATTACACTAATAGCAATACTGTTATAAGCAAACCAAATTGTGCTTTATGCAAGGCATTAACACAAGAGGGATTAATTAAGGTGCAACATCTCAAATGCAGTTACATATCTGGAGGATATTTACCTTTACCCTCAGCAGAAGTGTTTTGTGCTCATGTGTCAGTTACTTCAGATTTATAGCTCATTTTAATATCTAGGTGGAATCTCAACATTATATACAGAAGAAAAGCAAGAAAGCGTATCCACTACCATAATATTTAGGTCAGAAAGATGCTAAATTAGTGTGGCAGACGCTTTCTTCCCATGTGTGAAGAAAATCACAATTTGAAAACAAAAATATTTTCCGTATAGAGAAGCCACTCAGTCTCTAAAAAAAAAAAGTAGGCCAACCATAATTTTAATGCTACGGTAGACCTATTTTCTCGCTAGTTTAATGCCTCCATGCACTATAATGTTCTGGTCAAGTGCTCTCTCTACAAACAAGCTGAATTTAAACTATTTTATAAATGTATTCAGCGCATGTCAATTTGTCTGCAACAAACACTGGGAAATCCTTAAGCATAGACGTGTGTTCAAACGTTATTATATAGTTCTATGGTTTAAACACCTTTCAGCCACAACACAAAGCACTACCCAGTAGGACAAATGTAATACTTTCACTTTAAAAATAATTTTATTGCAGCTTTTCTCATTACAAGCTGCTATGCTCCCACACAAAGAAAGCAATCTATAGTGAATGGTAGTTAGCTTGTTGGTACTTTAAAAGAAAACAGGGAAACATTTACACCTTGATCACAATATGCAACAAGAGCAAATGGCCAGAGACATTTATCAATCATAATATTCCCCCGTCACACAAAAAAAAGCAACAAACAACAAGACGTGAAGCTGGTACAAATTCCAAATGTATGAAAAACATATCCCAGCAACAAGTTCCTCCCTGTGTGTGTGTTGGGTCTGCCAAAGCCTGGAGCGTCAGAAGTTCAGAGGCTTAATGAGGCGTGGCAGACCTCGGCCATTTTAAAAAAAACGACCACAGCCCTCAGACGCCAGCTCAGTCCTCATGGATGTTGAAGAGCTTGGCCACCTCGTTCAGATCTGCATGCTCCTCCCCATCTTTGATGATCTGTGAAGATGACAGTGAAGTAGATGGCTAAATAAATACAACACATCGCCACCATAGGCAGCGCTAGTGAGGAAACATTGTATACGCTGACCTTCCTCGCGATGGGCATCCGGTTGAAGACGTTCCACAGGACGACACCCACCACCACTCGGTCTCTCAGGTAAAAGATCACTCCTTTCCCGTATTCGTCCTTGGCCGTGGAAGGCGGGGCCGGCGTTGAAGAGGCTACTGGTTTTGTGGCCACCGCCTCGGTCTCACTCTCCGAGCGGATTCCCGTTCCTGTGGAGTATTCAGGAGGTGCGCTTTTCAAAAGGTACTGCATTGTCAAATGTAGTTAAATAGTTAGTTAGTTATGTTTAGTTGTGCTGCCTGAAGGGACCAGGAATGTCTGGACTAGTTTTAAAATGTGTCATTTACACACTCCCTCAGGTGTAACATCACTTCTGGATTGTGACCATTCGGCTTTGACCAATCATCCTGTTCTCAGTCAGAAAGCCAATGTTAAATAGCGCGCTACCATTTTGGACAAACTGTAGAAAATGGAAGTGTTCAAACTAGATTAAGGTTAACAGAGGATGGCTTTACCTGACTCCTCAGTGACTGCTCTAGGCGTGTCCTTGGCAGTGGCTTTGGCAAACACTCCTACGGTTGGCAGACTACTGTCAACAATCCCGATGGCCTCGTAGCCTACATCTGGGCCCAAGTCACTCCTGTGAACCAGCAAGAGATCACAACACACAATGAATCACAGGCGCGCACACACACACACACACACACACACACACTTACATGGCTAAAAGCAGACTTGTTAAACATGCTTGCAATTAGCCTTAATTCACCCCATCCTCCGTTTGCGGCCAGATTACTTTTCATGCTGGCCTATTACAGCAGTACTTTACATCCAATTGAACATTGTGTACTTCACGTCACAGGTGACAGCGTGTATTGAAGCATGCAAAGATTGTATTTTCATTTATTGCAAACAGGAGAAAGTTGTAAAACTATTGTTTCTGCATGTCTGAGTTTGCTGTAATTTTGGATTCATCTTCAAATATATTTCCCCCCCCGTATTTTCAATGCAGAACATGTACAAAACCTCCCTGAAAAATATACATAGATGCAATCTCAGGGTTAGACTCGTTACGTAAAACGTTTTCAAAAAGCTGACGGTCCTGAACTTGAAGCATCTGCCTTATTCCGATCGATTTGTCCCATAGGAACGTGCACGCTACATACGCGTGAGAATGCAACATATGCACGCTAATGCATACACAGCAATGATGTTGTGTTGATGATGTTTCTGACTATCAGGATAAGACTGCCATCTGCTGGTAACTAGTGGTCAAATCAAACCGGCTTTATGTACAGTATATGACTGGAACATATTCACATTTAGAGTACATGGGCATATATGACTGGAACCTATTCACACTTCACCTTTAGAGTACATGCACATATATGACTGGAACCTATTCACAACTAGTACATGCACATATATGACTGGAACTTATTCACACTTCACAGCTAGAGTACATGTGCACATATGACTGGAACGTATTCACACTTCACACCTAGAGTACATGCACATA
The DNA here is from genome assembly GCA_025399935.1 of Amblyopsis rosae. Lineage (NCBI taxonomy): Eukaryota > Metazoa > Chordata > Actinopteri > Percopsiformes > Amblyopsidae > Amblyopsis > Amblyopsis rosae. The sequence goes on along the minus strand of JAODTR010000006.1, from coordinate 2,100,453 downwards.
TATGACTGGAACCTATTCACAACTAGCACATGCACATATATGACTGGAACCTATTCACAACTAGTACATGCACATATATGACTGGAACCTATTCACAACTAGCACATGCACATATATGACTGGAACCTATTCACAACTAGTACATGCACATATATGACTGGAACCTATTCACAACTAGTACATGCACATATATGACTGGAACTTATTCACACTTCACGGCTAGAGCACATGTGCACATATGACTGGAACGTATTCACACTTCACAGCTAGAGTACATGCACATATATGACTGGAACCTATTCACAACTACCGCTGACCTACCAGAACATGGACTGGTGCCAGTAAGGCTTGTTGGCTCCCGTCATGTTCTCCCCTGCGAGTCTGCCGCTGACGACGGCGTGATCGTGGTGCTCCACCCGCCTGCGGCCCAGCCTGATGTCGTAGAAGCACGCGGCGTCTCCCGCCTGCAAGACACGGCCCGCTCGTGAGACATCACGCCACAAGGGGCTTCTCCAACATGGCTCGCAAGCGCTGAACCACTTGTTGTCTTTCAGCGGCATCAGCAGAAATCATGGACAGCACGACACAGGCGCAGTTCTATTAAAAGGCATTGATACTAATAAGAGAGTCCAATAGCGTCTATCTCGTGTCGTGACCCCCCAAAAGCATTTTGCAACCCGTCAAAGGGTCCACATCCTTAACATAAGGCCCTAGAAGAACCTGCTCAGTTAGAGGATGAAGGTATCCTAATTCTAAAACCGTCTTATGTAAAATCATCTCATTTCAAAAGCTCCTAGGACCATCCAGCCTCATGGACGTTTTGCACCATCATTACGTCTTCCTTCAGGAACAATAAAAGCCCCATTAATGTTATTCACTTATACCAATGTGCGTCACTCATACCAATTAATGCAACTTCGTTACGTCGATTTGGAAATTGTACAAAGAGATACTGACATATGGATGTCCATTCAGTGTGTGCAACACCACTGATGTAAATGTTTTGTTAACACTACAAAATGTGCATGATCAGTGGGCACACGGTTGCTGAAAAACAACACTAAATATTCCATATTACAGCAGAGTACAATCTGCACATTTAAGTACATTCAAAAGGTGCTCTATATACTAGGGCTGCCCCCTAAAAATCAACCGACAAGTCAAATAATCAGTGGGCGACCCGTCAGTCGACTGAGATTCTTCCAGTCGAATATTCGCCCATAGTGAGCATTACAATAACAGCATAAAACAGATATCTAGTGGCAGGATGTCATATAGGGGAACTTTAACTTACCACCCAGATATTAGACCTAGCCTGCAGCTCCGCATTGACCCGGTAGCCCCCGAAATCAGAGTCCACCTCAAGCCCTCCCGACTTGGCAAGGTCCACGCTGGGCTCCAGGCCCACAGCAGCGACGATGTGATCTGTGTTCACCTAGGAGGGCACAGCGGCACGCGCTCAGAGATCGTAAAGACGGGGTCTACTGTTTGAATCTCATGTAGTGAACCCGGCGGTCCCGCGCATTAAACAATAACATCCTAACAGACATGTTATCATTCAAATGTATTCTTCTAACTCCATACTAAGACACACAGAGCCACAGTTTACGACCTGTGTGGAATGTGAAAACCCCCACCTCTAAACCCTTTGCTTCACAGGAAAAGAGACAGTTGATTTCACTGTTAATGTGTAATTAATGTGTATATTACATAATAACCCA
>JAODTR010000006.1:2074013-2098632 GCA_025399935.1 Amblyopsis rosae | reverse complement strand
CAAGTTGTTTTCCTAATAAGCATAAATAACAGAAATCCAGAGTATAGTGTTTGTCGGAAGGATAGAAGGGTGATTCTATCCAGTTAGAATCACTATATATTCTATATTAGAAGGGAAATGGCAAATAAACTGAACATCACCCTTTATTTGCTATTCATTCATTGTTCTATTCATATTTATTGTAGAAACTGACTATAAGGAAAATATAAATATGTTGTAAGCAAGTAAATGGATAAAATCACAACCACTTGCACATAACCTAACTATTCATCCTTAATTACCATTGATATTTATATTGCCATGAAGTGACTACTATACACCAAAAAGTGTATAAAGACTAAATCTAACACCCAATTTAACTAATTTCTGGTTTAAAATGAGAAATGTGTATCGACCAAAATGTCTTACAGATCAAGAAATCCTCCGGAAGTTGGAAAAAGAGAAGATCTTGGTGTTCACCCCATCGCGAAGGGTTCAGGGCAGGAGGGTGGTGTGTTATGACGATCGCTTCATAGTGAAGCTGGCTTGTGATTCTGATGGAATTATCGTGTCGAACGACAACTACAGGGACTTGCAAAATGAAAAGCCAGAATGGAAGAAGTTCATTGAGGAGCGCCTTCTGATGTACTCATTTGTCAATGACAAGTAAGAGTAAACAATTTTACAGTTGCTGTTACAGTACTGTAGCTCTGATGTGCATAGTCACAGTATGAATAACTGGAAGTGGACCCAAAGTTTTCATTATTTCTGTCCAAATTCTGAAATTGAAAATAAATTGTAATTTCTTCTAGATTTATGCCGCCTGATGATCCATTAGGAAGACATGGTCCAAGCCTAGAAAACTTCCTTCGGAGGCGTCCAGTTGTTCCAGAGCACAAAAAGCAACCGTGCCCCTATGGTAACTTGTTGTCTTGGTTATCACTAGTGCTAATACCGATTGCCTTGATGTACTTACTACAGTGCATCCGGAAAGTTTTCACAGTGCTTGACTTTTTCCACATTTTGTTATGTTACAGCCTTATTCCAAAATGGATTCAAATAATTTATTTTCCCAAATGTCAATACCCCATAATAACGGTGAATAAAGCTTCTTTGAAATTTTTTCTAGTATTTCTAGTATTCACAGTTAGTATTCACAGCCTTTGGTCAATGCTTTGTTGAAGCACCTTTGGCATCAATTACAGTCTGTCTGTAGAATTTTGAGGGAAGAACAAATATTTTCCTATTTTTTTTTCTTTTATAAATATTTTAACAAAATGTGGAAAAATTGATGCGCTGTGAATACTTTCCGGATGCACTGTATGTTGACCTCCGTTTGTAAACAGGGAAGAAGTGCACATATGGACACAAGTGCAAGTACTATCATCCGGAACGTGTCAACCAGCCTCAGCGCTCGGTGGCTGATGAACTCCGGGCATTTGCTAAGCTGTCTGCGGTGAAAACCATGAGCGAGGGCGCCCTGGTCAAGTGCAGTACTGGCCCGGCAGCCGCGAGGGGGGACGGCGGCGGCGGCTCTGAGGCTAAGCGCGTGGCCCCTAAGCGCCAGTCCGACCCCAGCATTCGCTCTGTGGCCTGCGAGCCAGAGCAAACGCTGTCCGTCGCTAGGAAGCCCGAGACAAATTCTGTGCCTTCGCTCGTCTCGGCTCTCAGCGTGCCCACCATGCAGCCGCCAAAGAGCCACGCAGCCGGCGCCTTGAACACCAGGTCGGCCAGCAGCCCTGTGCCGGGGTCCGTGCAGTTTTCCCACAGTTCTCTGGAGCACATGCCCAGTGTGCAGTACCCTCCCATCCTGGTCACAAACAGCCACGGCGCCTCGGTCACGTACAGCGAGCAGTTCCCCAAGTACGACTCGGTGGTGAGCGACCACGGCTACTACTCCATGCACAGTGACTTCTCCACCATGAGCATGAGCAGCATGCACAACGTGGACAGCTTCTGCAGCATGGAGCACGAGCACGGCGCGTACCAGCGCAATCTCAGCCACTGCCCCGAGTCGTGCCTGAGCCACGCCAACAGCGACTCCTTCTCCTCCTACGGGGACATGTACCCGGGTTCCGTGGAAGGCGGCGCAGACGACTGCATGAAGGGCCAGCAGTCGTCGTCGTCGTCGCACAGCCGCGCCCACGCCTTCTCCCACGGGTTCCACCGCGACGCGCTGACCCGGGTGCAGAGCTACGGGCAGGACGAGCCCAAGCAGGGGCCCCGGAAGCAAGCGGGCGCTCATCTGGCCCCCCACCTCCAGCACGCCGCCGTTAGCGCCAGGTCCAGTTGCCCAGGCGACTACCCCATGGCGCAGAGTGTCCTGCCGCCGCTGTCGTCGCAGCCCACGCGCTCCCTGGGCATGACGCGCATGGACAGCATATCGGACTCCAGGCTGTACGAGAGCAACCCCATGAGGCAGAGGAGACCCCCGCTGTGCCGCGAGCAGCACGCCAGCTGGGACCCTCTGCCGTGCGCCACTGAATCCTATGGATATCACTCCTACCCGCTGAGCAGCAGCCTCATGCCCTGCTGCGAGCGGGTGATGGTCCGCAGCATGCCCGACAAAATGGAGCAGATCTGGAAGTCGACGGCCGAGCACCACGAGCGACACGTGATACCAGACCGCCAGTATCAAACGTATAGAAACCTCTGTAATATCTTTCCGGTGTTCGTCGTCCACTCGGTGATGGAGAAGAACCCTCATCTGACAGATCCACAGCAGCTTGCTGCCATCATTGTTGCCAAGTTGAGATCTTGCCATTGAGCAATTGGTTTAAGTAGAGCGACTCTTGAAGTGGTGGAAGGGATTCAGCGTTTGAGTAATATTTCAATGAAAACGTGACATTGCCTACGCGTCCGGCACGTACAGTATGTAGTGTTTGATGTTGCTGCATGTGCAACGTTCCGTGCCCTCAGGATTTGAGCTTTTTCAAAATGTCCCTGGTGAATGAAGCCTGTCGTTTTAATTGCAATTACCCAAGTTAAGTAAACATTCTTCACTAAATTACTCAAATGTTTTGACACTTGCAAAAACTACAGGCTAGAAATGTTCATGTTTGAACATGATACATTTAATACAACATCACAATGTAATTTAGCACAGTGTTAATTCATATTCATAATACTTGAACAGCTTCATTGCAGTTTTCAGCACACAGTATAGTTAACCAATATTTAACTTTAAAACTAAGCTTTCATGAGGTATTTGTGTAATGCCCATTGTATTTTAACAAATATTTGGACTTATGCTAAGCAGTGCCACTAAATAAATGTTCCCGTAATTAGTGTTTATAGATGGCTTAGTTGATCGACAATTGTATATAATGACATGATGCATGAGGGCTATTAGATGTAGCTGATAAGATTTCTGAACCTGAAACAGCACAATGAAGCTAACCCCATGGTGACAACACATTTCACCATCTGAAAACTGATACGAATATAGTCATAATTAATCAGTGTAGCTGCTATTAAATTATTGTTCAGGTATTGTGAATGTGTTGATGTATCACATCTAAAGTGTTAGTGCTACAGTTTATAGCCATTGAATATAAGTCTACCACTGCTGTAAATAACACTTTTGTGACATTTTGTGGTATTCCTTTCCCATTTTAATTTAGAAAATGTTTGTGTTTGTGTCAGGAGGTAAAGTGTATATACCTCATAGCATGAACTCTTAACTATTAATGGCCTTATATCTGAATAACCTCATGCTTTATTCATTGTCTAATGAGTTTTGTGAGAATATGTCACTGGAGCCTACTCATTTGAAATGTAAAGCACTATCTCAGCAACTACAGAGATATATTTTCTCACTTTCACTTAACAAAGCTAATATTTTGGTAGAATATGAGGGTGCACATAGCAAGCCAAAAATAGATTTGACTTGTACACACGTGCCCACATATGTTGATACAATCCACACTAAGCCATCATTTCAAAGACTTGTATGAGCTGCTAAAGAATGCCAAAAAATGAAGAGAATGTATCCAGTGTCAATATTCTGACATTGTTTTAGCAGATTTATTGGATTATATACTAATATTAGTGTTCAAAATGTCTTTTGGTGTACTGTACAGAATAGTTGACTTGTAGATTTTAAAAGGTGGTATTTGGGATTTTCTAAATTGACATTGGGAATTTGGTTTTATTGTACATTATTGTTATGCGCCTTGAGATTCCTTGAGTTTAGGTCATTAGGGTGGCTTCACTTGGTGCAACTTTATCTGAATACATTGGGTGTGCCCATTCAATTTTTATGGAAAATAATCCATGATGGAGTTTGCTACCATTGGTTGAGGAGCCATTGTGCTTATGTAGATAAAATTTTCTTGTCTTTTCCTTTTTTTAATATTAATTTTTTAATTGGGATGTTAGAGATTTCCTAAATTTTAGATTTTTGACATGTCAAAAAAAAAAAAAGACAGGTTTTAGTGCCTTCTTGCAGCACCTCTGTCCCAATATATTGTTTGCTTGGCATAATATATGCAGTATGTTGCTATTGCATACTGTATTGTTCTTGATCCAAATTGAGAATGCTTTAAAGTCTCAGAATTGTAGCAAAGTATGTCTGGTCATTTTTCAAATGGTTGACATTGTAGCACAATGAATAGATGATAGTGTTGAGTATCTAGAAATGGTGGCATTCAAACACTTTCTAATGAGGCCTTTTATTTTATTTTTTAGAATCAAATGTTGACAATATTTAAAGGTGGCTGAGCTTCTGATGGAGCAGTGAAGGTAGAAGTGTATTATTTATAGTTTGAGTTCAGATATCAATAGTCTTGCTCCAGCAACGTACCCCACCTTTTAAGGCAGCAAAATAAAAACCTATGCGTACAATTTAGCACAGTGGCATATTTTGCATATTTAAACTGATCAACAACCGCCAAGCCATATGCCCAAGATAATAGATGACAGAATTAAAAGCATGTCCTCAGACTCAAATAACTGACAATGTATCCCTGTCCTAACTAGCATGTGCTAATTTCTGACCATTACATGGAAAAGTGCTACAGAAGTTAAATTGCAATTGGAATGGCTATAAATATTTTGCATGAGTCTTTTTATATATTTTTTTCTTACATTTTGCATGAAGACTGGAACAGGCAACCATTATGTTGCATCAGCATGGATGTTGCACCTTGTAAAGTCTGTCTTAATGCCAGGTTAACCACGAGTACCACCTCATGTTCAGGCTTTTCTAATATCTTAAAGCAATGCAATATGTTTTGCTATGAATTTCCACAGAAGCACTCAAGCTACTTTGACTCTCATTGACCAGTATTAAAAACAAAGCAGAGGTACTCTGCTTTGTTTCAAGTTTCTCATGAAGCTCATATCTATCTAACTCAACACAAAAGATCAAAATGGAGGAGGCTGATTGTCTGTACACAGATAGTAGTTATAGAGAACAGGAGGAGGGGAGGGAGCATTGGCTTTGCATAATGTAGCTTTAACATAATTTAACAGAAAGACTGGACACATCTTACACCATCAGCCACCACCCATTCTGCTGTCTCAAGAAATATTGTATTTATTACAATATGACTTTAAAGGTAAAGTCAGCGATGGTATGCTAATACAGTCAAATTCAGCAGATTTGACGGGCAGCTATAGCTACCCGTTCTGTGTGCTTGCTGAAAAAAAATGATCCGGTGTTTCTATACACCCCTGACTGTAAATGGGAACAAAAAAAAGTGGTGCATGCCACAAAGCTAAACACTATCCTAGCCTTGGCAATGTGTCTTCAGTGTGTGGGGCTTCTGACGGTGCACTCTATGGCATTGAAAAAAAAATAAGATGATAATAATATGAAACATTTATTCTTGACACTTGGAAGAGGTATTTAGAATATGATAACTTGTGCTTCAATTATGTTTGTAAACTAAATGGTATTATTCTTTAATATGGCTTATTATTTAAGCCTTAGCTGGTCTCATTGGTGGCACTCAGATGGTAAATGAACACATGCAATGATTAAATATTTTTTATGTTGTTTACCCAAATGAATAATGGGCTTTGATCACTTTTCTTTTCTTTTTTTTTCATGAACGAAAGACGAGGCCGTGTTAGACCCCTGTCTCTTCATGAGAAGGTGAAACAAACTGCCTAAAAATGTTTCTTCCTGTGAAACAATCAGATCGCAAAGGCTGCTGTCTAGGTTGCTTCTGACATTTGACTTAACGTTTGCGTGCCATCCTAAATATTGATTTTCCTGGATCTTGTCAAATTGTAGATTCCTATGTGGAAGTACACCAAGGTAACAGTTGGGGTTGGAGGTGGATTTCCCAACATGAACCTGGGTTCTTTTTAGGATCTGTGGAACATTTATTTAAGAATAGTCAAGCTTGGTGTCGACCCTAAAAAATGAGATTATATGTATGCAATTTAACTTGCATTGTTTGCAAAAGGGAAAGAAAATTAAGGCTAAATATTTATATACATTGTTTGAATTTCTTTTGTGATAATTCTGTGGGACTTTATATAAAATAAAATCTCATGTTCTTTTTATTACTACACAACTAAAGTTTTTTTGGTTGTCCCTTTTTTTTTGCCAAAGTTATGTTTAATCTTAAAATAGTAATAAAAGTATAATACATTAACCTGGCCATTAGACTACTAAGCCAAAAACCCACCTTGCTATCACAGGTAAAAAGAAAATCCTAATTCTACCTTGTTCCCTTAAGCAAAAGTTGGAATAACTACTTAACCTTTTCAAGTGCCGCAAACAAGAAGTCACAAATGTCTAGAATTGACTTTTGCTTGTTGATACAAATTGTATCTATAATTTGATTGTAAAAAAAAAAATGTATAGTATTGAAAATAGTTTTATTTATGTACAGGGAAGAAATCAATGCCATAATGTTTGTGACACTGTGTGTCATTGGGAGTAGCCCATTGGTATGTACGAATTCTTACTTGGTACAGTAGTTTATTTACAGGGACATTTACATGCTACAGTACATGAATGTGCACAGATACCCTGTGTGCAGCAGTAAGCATAGTCCTTTCTGTACATAGCTAAAAATGTGTGTGTGTGTACAGTGTGTATTTGTATGTGTATGTATATACACATACATACAAGAATGAGTTTAACTTTAAATATAAACTAACAGTAATGAAATTGTTTGAGTTATTTTTTTTGTGTTGTGACCTGTGCACATTGGTTAAGTGCAGCTATTTCCTCTCTGGTTTATGCTATATTAGTATTAATGTCAATATTTTTGAATATATTTGGCCTAATAACTTTGATATAAGGTTATTGTTTAGTGGCTTATTCAAACATAATCACTTGTTACAAACGGGTTGTCATGCAAAGGCTAATGTGGAGGACAAAGTATTCACTCCACTTAAATGTTAAACATAAGGATGCACTTAAAATGCATTATAGTGACAGTTGATTTATTGAATAACCCTGTATGTCTGTACAGGTGTGCAAAATTGTGGATATTTATGGTAATATTGTAATGTGCCACTCGCTAATCACAGTTTGATTACGTTTATGTCTAAAACCATTTCCCACACTGTCATTTACAAATTAATCTGTAGCTTTTTCCATGAGCCTCTGTAAATGTAAAATCCCATATTAAAACACATTGTTTCAATATTTAGCCAAGAATGGGGCTGAGACAATTGCTTGTTTGGCTAAACCAGGGGATTGTGTGTGTGTGTGTGTGTGTGTGTGTAAAATCAATCATGTTAATAATATTGTAAACCCCTTGGGTTTTTCCTTTATTAAAGAACGCCCTGAATTCCTATAAAATATATTATTAGAGATGTTCCTGCAATTATAACGCCCTTCGAGTCTTCACCTCACTTTATTTCTTAATAAACAGTACACTACACTGTATAAGAAAACGTTCCATATATGTTGGGCCACAAAAAGCATGTGCCGGCAATTCTTAGGGTTCACAATTTTTGGCATGACTGTACAGTTTACAGATCCTCAGGTACACATACGAAACATTTGACACTACTAAACTTTTCTAATGATAAATGTGCTATAGTAAACTTTATGAAATAGTATGGTCTTGCATTCTGAAATATGACTCACATTGTCTGTATTGTTTTTGCAATGTTAAGGAGATATATTGTGATAAGCTGCGGAAGTACAATATATTGTAAATACACATTGAATGGGAAACATTGCTTTTTATAGACCGAAACTATACAAAGTTTACTATTTGGGTCTGTGGGCTCAAATAAAATGTAAGTCTTAATGACAAAAAGTGTTTCTCTGCATAAATAAAATATAGTTCTGTTGAAGGTTTTGTGTTGTTATTTTCAAAACCCATTAAATCACTACTCATGTGAAGGAAGATATTTTGAAAGCTTTCTTTTTATTCCATAACATTACAGATGCCTTCATTGCATTTATGCCACCAAACTCAACTTCCATAACTTGTCTTTGCACATTCTCAACAAGGTGCTGTTAGCTGTACACTTTAAAATGAGCACAGCTAGCATCCTCAACATCAGTACGCTAGTTCAGGAATTGCGTTAATAAATGCAATGCAACGATGGCTCTCCAATGCTGTATGTACAGTACACTGTTTAATGTACCAGGCATAAACATAAAATCAGATAGCCATTAATGAATGCCTTATATAAGACTACTTTATTAAACTTGGCAATGCCCTGTTGTAATTATTTAGATGCACAAAATATTATATATATATATATATACATACATATATATACGTATATATATATATATACATATATATACGTGTATATATATAAAACAGCATATTATAAAATTGTTCTACAGATGTGTGCTTTAAAAATACCATTGCTTCAAACATTATTTGGAATAATTCAATTTATTATAGTGCCACCTTCTGGTCAATATGAGGTACATCGTGCTTGCAACCTTCCAAAATGCTAAATCATGAGAACAACCAAGCTTTTGATTGGCTGAAGGGATCAGTTGTATCTTATAATAAGCATAATAAATAGCCATGTGTTTAATACATTAATAATATTATGATTCTTCAAATTGTTTTGCTTTTTTCTTAAATTAAAAGGAAACTCCATCTGAAGTTAAAGAATATGTTGAGGACATCTGTGTTGGCCTTGTGATTATTGATATATCCTACTGTTAAACAGTTTTTCTTTTGTTCTGTTATTAGTGCAGCTTGTTAACTTAATTGAAAATAAGGATTATAAAGTAAGTGAAAATTGAGTTAGCCTATATGATTATGCTGCTTTGCATATGTATGTTTATTAGATTAGATGGGCCAACTCATGATTCCCTATGTATCTATCAATTCTAGCACCAAATGTACAGAACTTTACAAAAATGACTTGGAACAGGGATAGTTGTATAAATTAAATATAACACAGCTAATTAATCATGTATTCTTCATAGTCCGGACACAGTAATTTCTTTATAACGATATCTGTCCATAGGCACAGAGGTATAGCTTTTAAATTCCCAAATAATTTTTTGTTGTATGCAGGTATTATATAAAAGCAACAATTATTTTTAACACCAAACCTTTTCAATATTCAGGTGTAAGGCTTTGTGGTGTTGTTGTTGATGATATGCATGTTATTAACCTTGAACAGAATATGATTATATCGATGTATGTTCATTTCAGATTACCTTTATTGTGAAGAAAGACTAAAAGCAATAAGTATTATTTTTGCGCACTAGTTTGATGCTACAGTGAATATACAGAATGAATCCCTCAAAGGGAACGTGACCCTGAAAAGCCAACTGCAGGAAAGGAACCAGCATGTGTATGTGTGTGCTGTATGTGTAGATCTAAATGTTTTGATTATTTTTGATGAAAACAATCTAATATGTCAAAAGTCAATCTGAAGCAGTTGTTCTTTTTCTAGTGTCTTAAACATGGATTTAATTGTAATTATTTAATTTAACTGACATTTATTAAACTGTAAGTGATCTTTTTTAAGATAACAACTTAGACCTATTTAATACATTTTTGTTGGTCTCATCAGATGTGTCATAATCTTAATGCACAGTCAATCAAGTTCAAAAAAGGGTCAGTTATACACAGGGTCAGGAATACATTCACTTTTTTGGATAAATCTCAGGTGCCAGATCCTCTAAACACTGAATGTGACACATATTGTCATTGACATTGTCTGATTATGTCAGCCTCAAGTCTGTTCTGGTTCTATCATACACATTCTGTTGTGTGAAAGAAGTATGTATTTTCATAATGATTTCATTAGGACCTACCTACTAAGGCTAGCAGCCATACTGAATAATGTGTAACAGCCATACTGAATAATGTGTAACAGTACTTTGGGGTTGATGAATGGTTATGGGGTTTGGTCCAGTTTGGTCCAGTTGTATAAAATGAGTATAGGCCTAATATTATTGACACTTTGAACAAGCTTTCGACCTGAGAGTAGGTTTTTGCATATAGGCCTATAATTTATTCACTGTAGCCTATTGTCAGCATAACACACATTTTGCAATCTGCTGTAGCCTATATCCTTTTTCTTTCTTTTTTCTTTTCTTTTGTAGTAATGTGCTATCGAGAATAACGTTTAATTGTGCATGCATAATATTTTATTAGTTTAAAATGTAGGCTCGGTTTGCCCACTAGAAGCTGTCGCAGTCAAGGATGAGGCTGCAGGCGGAGTCTGTTTTAAAACTCATTTCCAGCTTCTGTCATTGGGTGTGGTTTTTCAGTCTCTGTACCGTTAACCGGAAATCAAGCGTCAGTTCTTTTCACTTTCAGGCGAAACAAAGTAAAAGCAAGCGCGTGAAGTCGTCCTTTCATTGTAGATAACGGTTCAGATCACAGCTCTAAACAACGTTTACCGCTAACACGTTATTTTTAGTTGGTGCGCTGTTTTCTAATGGGCAAAAGTTTTTTAGTGTGTTAATTGCTTTACTTTTCCCAATTTCTTTTAAATAGAGAAAAGCGCAGGACCAAATCAAAGATGCCGAAGACGGTAAGATTATTCTGTTTAGACCTTTCTAAAATTCAAAATGTTTTCTTACTTCGGGTCTCCCTGCGTCTTTTATTTCCATCTGTCAACACATCGGGCTTGCCACGCACGCGTAAAGTGCGTGTTTGCGGTCCTGTTCCTGTTCCTTTCTTCAAATCAAATCACTTGATTTGAGCGCCGACTTATTTGTTATTATATAGACTATTCAGATCAGTAGGCTGCGTGCCTATTGTCCAGCTGGCATAGGCTAGTTTGTGTTAGAAATCACGTTTCTGACTAATTATTTGACATTTATTTAGCAGTTAGCCTTAATTGAACGGAAATCATGTGTGGCCTAGTGTGTGGACTATACGCAAGGCCCAATTTTATGAAAGGATGGATTTTTATCTTTCATTCTTCTTTATTTGTTGATTTATTGATGTTAAATACGCGCACACCGTTATAGCCATATATAGGCCTACTGCAATTTAGCCTACGGGCTTTATAAAACATAATTCAAAATAATAGATGTGTGTCTGGCATTTACGATACAGCATTTGAAAGCATGGTTGTACGTTCTATGTTTTGGACCTGAAGCCTGAATGTCTCCGGGAGGTCAAAGTTCAGTCAAACACTATTCATCTATAAATCTCCCTGCCATCTGTGGTCATTGCAGAAAGCTCAACCTTAATCATTTAGACATCTGATACAGCTCTGTCTAATTTATTTCTATATTAATGTCTATATTTTTTTATATTTATACCTGTACTTATATGTGGAGTCAGAATGTTGTCACTGTCCTAAACTAGGATTCAGACACTGTGCTTTGCCGGATAGTACTACTAGTGGAGGTTTATAACCAGCAGCTAGACTATATTTTGTATCATACAACAAATTAATTTGGATGTATTGAGCCAAAAACTATGGCCAGGGATTGTGAGTGAGGCATATAGAGAGGCTCAGAACAATGAGTGAGAGAAGCATCATCCAGTGTGATCGAATGGATTGGTGGAGATTATGGATGCATGCATGAAATTAATATAAAAACAATACTGTAAATAGATGGCTGGATAGGTATAGATGCATATTGTGATGTTTGCTTTTGTATGCATATTGATTTTGTTCTGTTTTCATACTTTCAACCAGTTGCCGCCAAAGTGTTCAAAAATAATATTACCTGATTAAAGAAAATGAAGAGCAGAAGCTGACTGACCCCCGTCATCCCCACACACACACACACAAGCACACTTAAGGCCTCAACATACTTGCTGTGTTGCGTGGTCGCAGGACGCGCCCGCCTCGAGCACTACATACTCCACACGACCTGGAGTTTGTGTCGTAGCGATATTACCCAAAACAAAAGGTGGCACTGGCATTTAGACACAGGGGAAGTGTAGGGAATATTCAACTGGTGCTCCTTTTCAGAGACGTTTGTTTGCAGCCACCTCAAGAAGAGAGGATGAGCAAATAAATAATAAATAGAAAACCATTTACATTTGCTCCCCGCTAGGCTAATTACTACAGTACACAGTGAGCACAGCAGACAAAGTACAGTACATCTTGTCAGAATGTAAAACCTGTCTTTCTGTATCTAACCACAGTACCCTAAAATAAGTTTACGGTTGAGCTTTACTTATGTTGGCCTTAAGCACAGAACAACTTCAAAATAGAGAGCGAGAATAGTGCAGACGATACTAGAACGTCATACTATAAAATCATGAATTAATAATATCTGGACAAACCCTTTTAAGCAACGATATCTAAATATGATCTACTGCTCATCTCTTTATGTTCACCGATATTAATGCTTAATTAACTATACAACAATGAAAATGAAAAATATTGTATTTTATTATATTAAACACATATATGTGTATGTATATGTGTATGTATATGTGTGTGTGTGCATGTGTATATATATATATATATATGTGTGTATGTGTGTATATATATATGTATGTGTGTGTGTGTGTATATATATGTATGTATGTGTGTGTGTGTGTGTATATATATGTATGTGTGTGTATATATGTATATATATATATATGTATGTATGTGTGTGTATATATGTATATATATATATATGTATGTATGTGTGTGTATATATATGAGAGAGAGAATTTAAAAGTATGCTTGGCTGGATTTCTTTCTTTTTTTTGGCATTGTTACAGATTCCCAAGGAAGTCATGTTGTGACTCAAGGTTTGTGCAATTACATCAGTTCCTTTTTGGTAGCTTCCTAGCTGACAACCTTATATGGTGTTTCAGCATCACATTTAGCTGTTTCCCTCCATGCACAGCCCAGCATTGGTCTGGGTGCTTCCACAGCACTCACTCACTACTGTAATGCTGTAACAGAGCTTCTGTTTAGGCCCCAGTGGTCTTTCAGATGCTACAATATGCCTTTTTCTGGACAATTTATTTATTTTATTTTTTGAAAGCTTTACATTGCCATGCAAAGCTTTTCATTATTTATTTTTGAACACAAATATTTTCCTTTTTTTGTGTATTTTTAATGATGTTGTGGTAATAAATAAATAAATATTAGCACGTTCCAGTAGGTTACTAATCTAAATAGTAATTATAATATAGCCTACTGTACACATTTCTTTGACATAAACATAGTACCCCGATTGCCCAAATTTGTGGATGGCATGAGAAATATAATTTGGTTGTAAACACAAATCTTTCAGCGAAGTAGTAATGGTCAATTGTAAATCACAGTGTATGCATGTAGGGGATTAACTCATAGCACATAGCTCAGGAGATTAAGATTTGTAAGCTAGAGCTGGAGACAAACAGCAGAGATTCTAGGTCTTTTCATTCACACACAAATGTTTTCCATTTTGGAAGTTCTACAAGTTGGCGTGAAAATCCAAAAGTAAGTATTATGCTTTGTTTTTGTTAAACTGTCTTTTAGTAACAATATTTAGTGTACAATTCATTAAAACAATGTATGTTTTTTTGAAGGGGTTTCTTTATAGGACACAACAGTTTTGTATATATGAGCATTTATGCTCGGACTTATGCTTGGACTCACACTTTCATTTTTATTTCACTCAGAAATTTAACCTTAATTTATATCTTCTCATCATAACTCTAACCAGACCAGCAGTTTCATGTATAGCCTTGAAAGACCTAAACTTTATCAGAAGCATCAAAATAATCAATCTAATACAAAACAAGTGAAATCCATGCCATGCGCTCTCTCTTTCCAGCCTTAAGATATATGTATACTGTATGCTCCTCGTCTCCTCCACAGCAATGACACTTGATTCTCAACGTTCAGTAGCCTGACTGATAGCGTTAACTCCAGCTCACTGATATTTGATATTATCTTTAATACTAGTCCGTTCCAGAAAACAGATGTCAGCATTATCATTACAAGTATTTATGTATTGCCCTGAATTCATTATGTATTGTATAACTTCCCTGTATCATGTAGAGAAGCTTGATATAGCTGATAAACCACAACGCTCACATATTCCCTTTACGTGGTAATTTGGCTTCTCCATATACATAAAACATGATATTGGGGAACATCAGAGTTTGGTTATTTATAACATTTCTACCTTTTACATTTCAAATTGTTTGGTTTCAGATTGCTGTATCATGCTCCTTTTATTGACAGAAATAGCTAACCACAGGGATCTTCATCAGCACCCTATTTCTCAAGATTAGCCATGAATTTGATTTAATTCATCCTGAAAATGGCCAACGATCTCCCCAATCTTCATTACTTGCCAAATAATAATAATAATGATTAATAATTAATTGTGCATGCACATCTATGCATTCAAGTAGTCCCTTACAAAAATAGAGGCAAACCACAGTGGTCACTCGTGTTAATTTCAGCTGTGTGAAAAAGCAATGGAAATACTCAGATAACACATTGGTGAAGCAACAGCGCTGGGAGTGCTAATAATAGTGGGCTAAGTGTTTCTGGGCTTGTGAGACACACCCTTTCCAGACAGAAAATGTCTCAATCTAGTTTTCTATAAATGCAAAAATAGCCATATCAGTTATTTTAGGAGCAGGTCGTATTATATAAGGTGGCCAAACACAAATTTCTCAACAAAACAAATAAAACAATGCTTTGATGATTTAATACAAAATATTTAAAAGAAAATGGCAAAAACAGGTGTGTAAAAGTTTCATTACATGCAGTCATGTGTCTACCAGTTTATTTTGTATGAAAAAAAATTGGAGAACAATGTTGAAAGATATATTTTCAGCGTGGTACAGCAACCTTTTAACTTCAGTGCTGGGCCGCAGGGTTCAGGGTGATGTTAGTGACAACAGGAGGTAACAGGGTTCTAGGTTCAATGCCCAAGTGTCCTGGCGCAGTGCTCGGGTCTCCCGGCGCTGACACAAATGGCAAAGAACGCAGCTTTCATCAGTCTGACAACAGGGAAATAATGCACGCCATTGTGGAACAGGGCAAGCGTGGGCCTCGGCCTGCACAGTTATTTCCCAACAGACGGACAGGCATGCAGATGCTTTGTCATGGACAGAGAAAATGAGTGTGTGTCTATGCAGTTCATTCATTTTGCTAGTGTTTTTCTATGTGATGATGAAGGGACATGAGGGATTTAACTATCTGAGGTGTAGAGGAAGTGCCAAAAATGAAGACCATTGAGAGACTGGCAGAACTTGCAAAGCTTACAATAGGCTATATCCTTACTGAAGCTGGCAGTGGTCTATAGAGTGGAGTAGCTATGAGACAATCTTCTTTTTAAACATTTTTATTTGCCCCTATCCCCCCCCTCCACCCCCGCTATAGTGGCAAAACTCACATTAGGTGTAGGCTGTCCTTTTCCATGTCAGTAGAGAGGTAGAAAGCAGTGCTACTGTCTCCTGTACAAACTCTCCCCCTCCTGACACATTGCATCACTATTTGGGCACCAGTATCTTTCCAGCCACAGTACTACTCAGACCAAGGAGCCTCACATGATATTCTAAGTTCACTGGAGCATGGTGAATACTGTTTTCAACACTAAATACAATTAAATGTTAGTATTCTTCCAGAAGAGCAACTGAAGCAAGCTGAGCAGTGCAGGTTGCCTGATACTGTAGGCCTACATGGCAGGATGTAGCCTACTCTCAAGAGAGCTCAATGGTTAGCAGCGCAGGTCTTAGCCACCAGAGGAAGTGCCTACTTCCTGTAGATAAGTTCAACATAGAGGCGCACAGTAACGCTGTCATTTCTTGCAGTATGTGTGTGGCAGGAGCCGGAGGACACATCTGGTTTATTCCATAAATCGGAGCCTTTTCACTTGTTGTTAAATTAAAGTTCTCCTGCAGTGCGACCCATGTGCTCTACTGTCCCTATTAGGCCTTGTGCCAACCCATAACTGTGTCCATATAGAGCCATGTGTTTAATGTAAGCACTGGACTTACTGTTATTATGATGATGATGATGATGATAATAAATGATGATAACATTTATTTATTATTCCATATTTTTGGCATCTTAACTATATTTATGAATATAGACGTAGTACCATAATATGGGTTTACAAGCGTAAGAGTCTGTGGCTGTGAAATTAATGGTCTACATGAAGATAATTCTGAGCAACATATTTTCACATGTTGATTAGACCCCTAACTTCTCAGAAGGTCAATCTTGTTCACTGTTTGCTTGTTTCTCCACTATAGATTAGTGTGAGGGTAACCACAATGGATGCAGAGCTGGAGTTTGCCATTCAGCCCAATACAACAGGAAAGCAACTCTTTGATCAGGTATGTGGAAAAATATTGGCGAGCCAGCTAATCTACACTCACTTATGAACCACTCTATCGTGTGATGGAACTTGTTCTCTTGTTATGTTGTTACGATTGGCTCTTAGCAATTAGATTAGAAGCACTTGGTATGTTGATATACTGTACAGTATACTGGATGTATTGTAATGGTATGGTTAGATTAGTTGGTAGAGTTTAGTCTTTGTGATTGACTGTGGATTATTCTAACAGAATGTTTACCTACAATTACTTGTGTTTGACTTATTATTATTATTATTATTATCATTACTATTATTACTATTACTACTATGAAACTGTAAATGTAAACAAGGTCCTTTTTGCAAGACTAAATAAACTAGTGATTTAAGATTTGTTCTTAACTAAAAAATAATTCATAAATATTTCAGATAATTTATTTTTATTTACAAACACATACATACATACATACATACATACATACATACATACATATTTACATACAAACACTAAGGATTTTAGGCAAGGTTCTCAGTTGGCCATAATACAGTATGTCAATAATGTGCACCTTGGTTCTGTCAAAGTGGAAAATCACACTGAGGCTATTTCCATTTGGCTCCATGTGCTATTTAAAGGTTGTCAAGACAATTGGGCTGCGTGAGGTGTGGTACTTTGGACTCCAATACCAAGACACAAAGGGCTTCTCTACATGGCTTAAACTCAATAAAAAGGTGGGTCCTTTTGATATTTTGCCTTGGAGAAATGTCCAAAAAAGGTCAAACATTGCCTATTGCAGTTGCCGACGGTCAAGTTCTGTGCCAACTGAATCTCCGGTCTTCGCTCAAGGTAACGGCCCAGGACGTGAGGAAGGAAAGCCCTCTCCTCTTTAAGTTCCGCGCCAAGTTTTTCCCTGAGGACGTTTCTGAGGAGCTGATCCAGGAGGCCACGCAGCGGCTCTTCTTTCTTCAAGTTAAGGAGGGGATCCTAAACGACGACATCTACTGCCCCCCGGAGACAGCTGTCCTGCTGGCCTCCTATGCAGTGCAGGCCAAGTATGCAGACTACAACAAGGACGTCCATTCACCAGGATACCTGTCAAGCGAAAACCTGCTCCCACAGAGGTAAGCCCGCTTTTTCCTGAAGTACACATAGAATAAACATTCTTTACATGCAGCTGTGGGAGAAATTCACAGACCAATGCAGCATTTTCTCAGATGTTTACTATTAATACATTTTAATGTTTTACTTGCATGTAATATATGCATGTTTAGATCTACATTTATACATTTTGTATTTATTTATGTGAAATGTTTTACATTTACAGTACAGTATATTTATACTAATACATTTTTAACAATGTGCAGTGGCTGTATAATGAAAAATATAGCTTTCCATGTACCTTTTTTAAAATGCCAAATGTTTCTTGGATATTATTTAGTGCTTGCTACTGAATGCCATGTGGCTCACAGTGCGTTGGTGTTGACAGGGTGTTGGACCAACATAAGCTGAGCAAGGAGCAGTGGGAAGAGAGGATTCAGGTGTGGCATGAGGAACACAAAGGCATGCTGAGGTATGCACGCACACACACACACACACACATGATCACGGCCTGTGTGTGTAGCACACACTCGGGATGTTTCTGTGTTCTGTGCTTGTGTTGTGCATTCTTTCAATTACAACCTTCCGACATGAAGGTGTTCCAAGCTTGTGGTAGTGGGAGGGTGGGTAATAGTGCAAACATATCTAAGATTGTTGAAAAACATATGTCGTGTTTTATTGACGCCCATGTTGACCGTGATGAAACGAGATGAGCCAGAGAGGCCACAGAACCACTTTGAGCTTCTGAATGTGTTTTTTTTTTTTTTTTTTTTTTTTCTGAGTAAATTACTAGCGGTTTAGGTTATTAAATTATTAATTAATTATTACATTAAATTATTCATACTTGCCTGTTTTTTTTTTTATGAAATCAGTGGTATATATTCCTCTAATTCAATGTATTTACAGTAACAGATCAAGACCAAAATACATTTAGAAAAAATTAAGTGGTGAGCCATAAGTTGTTTGTCACATACAGGGAGGAATCTATGATGGAGTATTTAAAGATTTCTCAAGACCTAGAGATGTACGGCGTCAACTACTTCAGCATCAAGAATAAGAAAGGATCAGACCTATGGCTAGGAGTTGATGCCTTGGGACTCAACATTTATGAGCAGAATGACAAGTGAGTGACAGCACAATAACATTGTGGCATAAAAGCCTCACTATAATACACTACAGGCCCATTTATGCTTCTGCGGCGAGCTTACGTCTAGCCTACAGTGTAGCTTCAACATATTATACTTCTGCATAGGCCGCGCGGACCTGTGTGCGCTGACTGCACACGCTATTGATGCGAAGCGGCAAAATGCGGAAGTGCCATGTCTTGTTTATGAGCCTGAACTAGAACACGTATTGAGTGTAAATGTTTTGAAATAAGCATGTACAAATATTTCTTTCCAGCTAATCTCTTAGTTACACCAACATACAGTATATCATAGGAAACAACATAAATACAAAATAGTATTTTGAAAGATACATTTTCGCTGCCTGAACAATAAGGAAATGTCATAAGGAAGCCCGCGTCTTGGCTCCTGATAGAACACTAATGAAGTGGAAAATGTTTTGAAAGCATATGAAAATATTTATTTCCAGCGGATCTCTTAGTTACAACATGAATCATAGGAAAAAATCTGCCGATACAAAATAGTATTTGTAAAAGACCGCTTTTCGCTGCCCGTACAACAAGGAAATCCCAGCAAAATACCTGTCTTGTCATGTACAATAGGCTATTCTTGGTTAATAATGCTCAAGCAAGACCTATAATACATTATTAGAATAATATTTATTTCCAGCCAATCTTATAATTATAACAGGATTGTCAAAGGGAGATGGTCTGAGTGTGCATGAAGGCTATGAAGTTGTTTTAAACATTCCGAATTCCAAAGCACTACTCTGACATAGGGGCTTACATCCACAGAACTGCTGCATCGAATCTACGAACGGACGTGTAGTTACATTTTTGGAGAGGTGCACGGCAGCCTACGCCATAGCCTGACCCATCGGTTATGCCCTATCCGTCGGTGACGCCGTTGCTTTGACACAGAAGCATAAATGGGCCTTAAGTCTTTAATACATGCTGGCCATATGGAAATTAGGTACAAGGCTTTGCTATTGTTACTAGGGATGGCACAATCCAGTTTTTTCAGTCCCGGTACCGATACAGACACCGGCACTTTGGGTATTGGCCGATACCGAGTACCAATCCGATTCCAGTGTTAAATTGAATTTTAAGTTGTTAAATGACAGACAATCTCTATTTTAGGACATAAATGAATTTTAGAAATGGTTAGATATGGCTGATGCTTGACAGTAGACCTACGTGTGTAAATTCATTAATTGATTATAGCCCCATGGATCAGTGCCATCCCTAATTGTTACCATGGATGCATGAAAATATAAAAAGCATTTTTTTAAATTGTTAAAAATATTTTCATTGATGTAGTTGAAAAGTTGGCCAACAACGATGGTTATGCCCACTAATTTAATATCCAAATTACCCTAACGTTTTCTATTTTTCTGAACAGAATGACTCCAAAAATAGGATTTCCTTGGAGTGAAATCAGAAACATTTCCTTCAATGACAAGAAGTTTGTCATTAAACCCATTGACAAAAAAGCACCAGTATGTTACCTCTAGTAATACACATGCTGTAAATTAATGTTACACATTGTTTATTATTATTATTGTGTATGCAATCCTTCTGACGAACCTTCACTGTTGCTGTTGAAGGACTTTGTATTCTATGCTCCAAGACTGCGCATCAATAAGCGCATTCTGGCACTATGCATGGGAAACCACGAGCTGTACATGCGCCGGCGTAAACCGGACACCATTGAGGTTCAGCAGATGAAGGCTCAGGCCCGCGAGGAGAAAAACCACAAGAAGATGGAAAGGTGAGTGTCACTTTGTCAGACATGATGACAACTTTGTCACTTGATTTCGATATCACGGCAATCCTTGTTTAAAATATTTTTTTACAAAGGAAAACAGTAAGCGTCATTTAAATGAGCTGTTAGGAAGACAGGCCCCATGTGCACGCTAGTTACCGTGTTACGGTCTTCAACAGGGCTTTGCTGGAGAACGAGAAGCGAAAAAGGGAAGTTGCCGAAAAAGAGAAGGAGAAAATTGAGAAGGAAAAGGAAGATCTAATGGAACGGTTAAAGCAGATTGAAGAGCAGACAAGAAAAGCCCAACAAGGTGGGTTACCTTCGGACGCTTGCGTGTCTGTGTGGAAACTTTCTTTGAGAATTTACCTTTGTAATATTGACCATCAGCCTCGCACTATAAGAGATCCCATTAAAATAATATTGTAAGTTCACTCAAAAATCGGTGAACATCTGCATATACCAGACAGACTGGTATCTCAAACGACATACAGTAGATGCTGTGGACAAATAAACATTCAAGTGGGTGTGGTCTGGCAAATAATTGCATGTAAACAAATCATATTACATTGTAACCAAACTGTTCAGAAGAACAGTGTTCATGGTACAGGCTCACCACTAATTTACAACCGGACCACTAGGTGGTGCTGTGTGTGCACACTTTTATATCTTTCTATCACCTGTTTGTACCACAGATATGACATTGAATAGACATGCTCAAGGACATGATAGAAATAGTTTGGTCTGGCCAGTTGTAACATGCATTTCACTACTGCCACTTTTTGATAAGACAGCATGCACATGGTGTGTGTGTGTGTGTGTGTGTGTGATGAACACATTCATCTGCTGTGTGTCAACGTGTAGAGTTGGAGGAGCAAACGCATCGGGCCGTGGAGCTGGATCTGGAGAGGAAACGTGCTCAAGAGGAAACAGAACGTCTAGAGGTTGACCTCAAGAGCGCTGAGGAATCAAAGATGGCTCTGTTGCAACAGTCTGAGAACCAGATGAAGAACCAAGAACACCTGGTACATTAAAGGCCATCTGTCAATTGGACAGACCTTTCTTACTTCAAGCAGAACATTTCATTTCAGTTGTTGCTGCTTTTAATTTTTATTGTATTGCATGTACCTTGAATTGCCTGTCTGGCTGGGTATGGGAGGAATTATTTATATATTTATATCAAGATTTATTGGAAGAAGTATTAAGTGGAGCCCTTTCAGGTTCAAATCAGCCTGGAAATAATTAATTTGACAATACGGTACCTTTTTAACAAACTACAGAAGTTACATGTTTTATTACAGAACAAACAATCAAGTAATTATGAACAATGTAGGTGTACAAAACATCCATGCTATGAAGAAAATAAAAGAGAGAGCATCTTTCCCACAGGCCACAGAGTTGGCAGATCTGACCTCCAAGATCTCTCTACTGGAGGATGCCAAGAAGAAGAAGGAAGAGGAGGCCATAGAGTGGCAACAGAAGGTTTGGTCCGACCTACTACTTGATTTATAATCTATAGATTTACATTATATTACAATGGTTGGGTTGTAGGGGAAAAGTAGAGCATGGCGTGTAGCCAAGAGGTGATGAATTCCACATCTAGGAAGGTCCCATTAAGAGTCAGTGAAAGAAATATTCAATGTAAATATAAAGTGCATACACCTAGACTTGTTTTTCAATGCACACGTAATACTTTGCCTAATTGTCTTATGATGTCTTGATTGCTGTTTTGGGCCAGGTAGGTAGGTGTGTGTGTGTGCGTGCAGGTAGTGCGTAGGCTTACATAAACACTAGCAGCTGGACGGTTAAAAGAATGTGTCTGCCATTAGCATTCTAGCAAAACAAACCAAAAAACACAAACAATTAATTTATTATACTGCCACTTAGTGGCAGGAGTTTGCATTAATGTTACACTTCAAAGTTACATTACATTATAATGGCTGGGGTTGTAGAGGGGTCTGTTCTTTTTATTTAATTTTTTTTAATTTTTTTAAAGCAGCCCATGACTTAACATGGCGTGTTCCCGCAGGCTGCCATGGTGCAGGACGACCTGGAGAAGACCAAAGACCAGCTGAAGACCAAGGTGCTGGCAACTCACGCCCAGGAGCCAGTGAACGCAGAGGACGAGCACGACGAGAACGACGAGAGCAGCGCCGAGGCCAGCGCTGAGTTCACCGTGGCCGGCACGTACATGGACCGCAGCGAGGAGGAGCGCATGACCGAGGCAGAGAAGAACGAACGTGTGCAGAAACACTTAATGGTGAGTGCTGATTCACGTGGGATAAGGCAGAAGGACAATACATGTGTCATTAGGCGTACAACGAGCACAGTGATGCAACGCCCATAATATACCCACCCATAATGTCCTTGTGTGGATGACAGTCAGGTTAATAATACTGTTGTTGCATCGTTGGCACCCTTGGTAGGAATTTTGCCTATGAAAATTGCCTATGAAAAATTGTATTTGTATATTATCTTATACTGAGCCAGAATCTAAACTTTTATGGTAAATGTATAATACACTTTTTTTTTTCTTCTTAAAACTTCAATGCTGTGTATATAATACAAGGTGTTTCAGCATGATGGACACAATATGAATTTGCTATATCTTTGCAACCGCAAACCGCCCATGAATGAAACTCTTAAAGAGAGGGGTATAGAGTTTACTTTATAAAATGTAATAAGTCATTAAACTGTTTAACATGTGTAATTAGAACATTTTGCCATTGTGGAATATACTGCTTTAAAATTGGGTCCATCATTTTGGAACACCCTGTATTAGTACGAGCACACGCATGCATAGATACACACATGCATACATACATGCATACATATATACATACATACACACATACATACATGTTTGTGGTTTTTAAGTTGTGTCTTTTGATATCTCCTAACGCCTCTGTTCACTGTACTGGCAGGCTTTAAGCTCAGAGCTGGCGAACGCCCGAGATGAGACCAAGAAAACGGCCAATGACATGATCCACGCAGAGAACGTGCGCGCAGGGCGGGACAAGTACAAGACCCTCCGCCAGATTCGGTCAGGCAACACCAAACAGCGCATAGATGAGTTTGAATGCATGTGATGGATTCAATGCCTTGCACCGAGGCCTGTAATGCCAACACTGCAACTTGCCTTATTTTCAAGATAGTTTCCTTATGCCAAAATGGATCATATTCGCCAAGATGTAAAGGCTACCAGAGATCAAATTTCAAGTATAAAATGTGTGTTTGACATTTTGTGAGCCACTGGTAGAAAAGGGACCTACAGTATTTGAGTGATACCCACATCTTGTTTTTGTAGCATATTTTCAACAGGCATGTGTCATAATATTTCATTATTCATGAAGTAAGAATGAATAATTCCATATTTATGTCACCTGTATGTAACATGATTTGATACTGAATTTCAAAATAAAAGATCTTTTTCAACACACATCTGTAGGTATGTATCTGTTGTGTATTTCCAACCATGTCTCTTGGACAATAATGAAATTTTTTTTTCTGTAATGCAATATCAACAAATGCATGCAATAATGACTCTGGATTGCTTTTGTGGACAATTTTTCTTCTTTCAGTCGTTTGACTTCATATGTTAAATAGTATTTTACTGCCATTATGAATTTCGGTATTGTATGTACCTTGTATTTTTAACTAAACAAAAATCATTGCGAAGGTCTTGGTCAAAATCAGACCATCACTGTCAGTATTGCTCTTTGTCCATAGGGAAAACATCACATAATCACAGGCTGAAATTAAATGTTCCCTAACTGAAAACATGTATTTTATTGAGATACATAAATGTGACATTTGATATACTTGTTTTTGCGAAATATGAATAAAATACTGTAACTGACGACACAGCAAAGTAAAGTAGATGTCTCTGGAAAATTATTCTATCATTTTCAATGCCATTAATTACCATTTCCTCCTGCTGTATTTAAATACCTCTCCGGGAACCATCACCTTATCGTGGTGGAGAGGTTTGGGTGCCCCCATGAACCTGAGGGCTGTGTTGTC